>CAUYSK010000618.1:0-16393 GCA_963575035.1 Avahi laniger | reverse complement strand
CAAATTTTAGAGAGGAAAACACGAAGGCACATGACCAAGGCCACACAGCCAGAGGGCTGCAGGCATTATTGAACTCTGTCAGACTACGGGAGCCAATCTCTTACTGATGTCACTAACTTCTGCCTGAGCAGAAGCAGTGGTCCTGCAATGTCTCTGAACCTTACTCTTCTTCCAGAACCTCCCTCTCCCCACCACCACCTCGCCCAGCCTCCATACCGCTGTCAAACAGGTCTGATCATGTAATTCTCCCAACTGGAAGAGGCTAGAAGGGACTCACTGTACTGGATAAACTGTCCCTCTTTGGCATGGACCAGGAGGCACCTCATGATCTGACCCCCAGCTCCTTTCAATCTCATGTTACTATTCTGTACCATGCCCCCAGAGTTCCAGCCACACCATGCCACTTGCCACCGCCCAAGTACATTGTAGACTCCCGCCATCACTCTGCCTCAGAACTCCCCTGTCAGTTTGGCCTGGAGCGTCCTACCATCCTTTGGTGATGGCTCAAATCCCACTTCATTTGAGCAGCTTTTCTGATTTTTTTCCAATGGAAATCAGTCCCTTCTCACCAACACAGCTCCTGGTCCCACCTCTGCTATTGCATCTGTCGCATTATGTTACAGTTACACGCATGGCTAAGCACCTGTCCCACCCGCACGGACTGGGAGCCCCTCAAAGGCAGAGGCTGATTATGATCTTCCCGCCCCAGCCTCATCAGTGAGCATGTCTTTGGAACTGATGGAAAAGCCAACCAAATATTTGAAATCTCTCAGAATCAGAGTAGGCCACATTACATTTCCGATTACCTAATTCACTAAGATAATGATCCCTGACCCTTAGATATGGAGTCTTACTGTTGTGGAAAAAGTATCCTTGTGAAAGAGAATTGAGGTTTTTGGAAATATTGATCTAGAGTTCTCTTTCCTAAGAAGAAAATCCCAACAGAAAGGCACTGAGAATCTATGCAAGGAAGGGAGCAATGGGACCTGTGTCCCAAGACTGTGTGTGCGCAGATGACGGAACAGAGAGAGCTTACAGTTATTCCATTTTCCCAATTCTGTACTCATAGGCTGTCAGTCCACTTCAGTTCAGACTGTCCAGAGTTAGGTTGCTTTGTAAGGTGAGGTCATTGGGTTAGATGAGATCCATAAGGTTTCCTTTTATACTAACATTCTACGATGAATTTAAACAAACACCAAAGGCCTTAAATTATTCTCTAGGGGGATAAAAATGAACTTCTGCTGCCTATCATCTAGGTAGCTCCAAATAATACAATTTTCCTGACAAATAGGGATAAACATGTAGAAACTGAAGCCAGTTCCATGATGTTCATAAGATGTTGGACAGTTGCACCATTTTGGAACATTTCCCTTCTACTACTTAAATACACCAGGGGGTTCCACAGCTCAGGATGAAGGAGCAGGAGCATCTTTCAAAACAATCACAACAGCTAACACGGACCGTGAGTGTCCTACGAAAGTGAGTTGTAAATGTTCATCATCTCACTTAATCTTCACAAAAACTTGCAGAGTTAAGAAGGGTATCATGATTACCTTGACTTTTAGGGATGAGGACATTAAGTCCCTGAGAACCTGAGTGACAGTGTGGCTGTGGTCACAGCAGGGACGTGAACTTGGGTCTTCTCACTCCAGGCCTGTGCTCTTTCTATTAACCACAGCAATGCCTGTTCCTTTCCCATATACCTACCCGCTGATTACGAAGTACAATTTATACCACAAATTTTAAAAAGCCATGGAATGTAACAATTATTTTTATAACAAAAAGCAAGGATAACAGATGATCACAAAACTCCATAGTCTGTTGCTATGAATTTTGCTGTGAAGAGCCCCCCATGGGGACCATTGTAGAACCCACGGGGAGGGGGTTGCACTCTAGACTTGGGGTACAACAGTTTTTGTGTGTGTAGCACAGGGCTAGGGTGAGTAGGTGTGCAGAGAAAATAGCCTACAAGAGGAAGGAGAGAATAATTAAATCACCAAGCTGGATAATCCAACCTTGGATAATAGAGTATTACCAATAAAAAGGAAGCATGCCATGGGGTTGGTGTGTATTATGGCCACATTAATGACACATTTCTGTGAGAAAAGAAAGGTGTTACCATCACTCTCCTCCCACTACCCTGCTTCAACTTTCTTCAGTGCCGCATCCCTGCATGACATCATATTCCGTATTTTTGGTGTATCATATGTCCCTCTCACTGAAAAGTAAGCCTGGCAGGACGAGGACTTTGCTGGGTCCTTGTCGTCTCCCCGGAGGAGGGAACGACCTGAGAGAACAGGGAAGAACGAACAGAAGTTTACCTAAAACAGGAGGCCTGCTATTTACAAAAGAAACACTAAAAAAAAAGGGACGTGGAGAGTTTGTGAGTAAAACGGCATTCTTGAGTCAGGAAAGACACATACTGAAATCTCTCCTTTCCTTCGTCACATCCCCATGGCTCCTTAGGGAAGTGAAAAGCTTTATTTTCTCTCATCAGTCCTGTCTCCGTCAAGAATGACTTTTTTTAACATGTCTTCTTTCTGGAAAACTCAACTCTCTTCTTTGACTCTCGCAGACTAAGTAGGAGACACGCAGACTGAGAACACAGTGGGGCCCCTCAGAGAACCACCCCAACTGCCCCCATTTTCCTACCATAAATGGCCACATGTTTCTTAGAAATTTCCAGACTTTGAAAATGAAGACTTGCCTTTCATGTTCATTACCGGGTGAGGGCAGGACTCAGACCTCACTTTAAATAATTCATAAAGAAACGAATGCCAGGACAGCTACAAGTCAGGTCGTTACAACAGCTGCTCCCCTTCCAAGGCAGCCTTACGGTCCCCACTGTCTCTCCATTCCAGGGTGCAGGCTGATGACTGGGGAAGCCCCGTGACCCATCACGAAGGGGGAATTTCTGGTTATCAGACACCTTTGAAACTCTCGTAGGGAATCAATGGTAGTTGTGAAATTAAACGTCACTGTCTCTTTTAAATCCTCAATCTTCTTTCAAAAATACTTGGGAACCATTTTACCATCACTTCTAAAGAAAAATGTGTAATCGAGGGATATTGCTTTCTGGTATCTGATTTTAAATGCATCAAGTGTTAAAACAATAAAAAAAAAGGACATTAATCTCCTCAAAAGACAGAGAAAAATTTATTAGCTACAAATATGACACTGAAAATGAAATTAAACTTCAATAGGAATAGCTTTTGTAATTTAGTCTGCACGAGTTACAAAGAGAGTTTTCAGAGGGGAGAGAGAACAAGCAGCTCTTTTCCTCTTGGAGACCAAAAAATGTGTGAGAAATTATGCTGCAAATTGCAGTGCCTGGGGCTGAAAAATAACAGAAATAACCACTGTAGGCCAAGAAAATAGTTAATCAGCTTCATTTTAAGAAAGCAGGCACACATTGTGTGGTTTATCATGGCCTGAGATTAGCCTTCTAAGATAAGAAATGCAACATTAGAGCTTTTGTTTTTTTGCTGGATTTTAGTCAGCAGGAAACTATGCTGTTCTATATATAGACCAGGGTACTAAGACTTCCTGAGTAGAGAATGTATTTCGAGTTTCTTTCTTTCCAGCAGGGGTAATGGATTTAAATTAATTCATTCACAACCTCTGTCCTTTCAGAGACCAATGACCTACATTTCTGAAATATTGCCTGAGATTGGGATGTGATGAATAAAACCACAAGACATACAGAGCCTGCTCAGCTATAAAAAAAAAAAAATGGTGAACTAACACCTCTTGTATCAACCTGGATGAAACTAGATCCCATTCTTCTAAGTGAAGTATCACAAGAATGGAAAAATAAGCACCACATGTACTCACCATTAAACTGGAACTAACTGAACAATACTTATGTGCACATATGGAAATAAAACTCACTGGAAACGAAGTGGATGGGAGGGGAAGAATGAGACAAGTAAATTCACACCTAACGGGTATAAGGCACACTATCTGGGTGATGGGCACACTTATAACTTTGACTCGAACTGTACAAAAGCAATTTATTAATATGTAGCCAAAACGTTTATACCCCCGTAATACTCTGAAATTAAAAAAAACAAATTGTCACCTGTCAAAAAAAAAAGACATACAGAAGCCACCCATCAGCCACCTACCCCAGCACTCTCCATTTCTGATGGAGAAACCAAACAGTGGTGGCTTTTCTACTTGACTTTGTCTCTAGAACATCAACGAATGTTCCAAGTCATTCTTGGCTGGGTGGGCGGTATCGGAAGGGCAGGACGCCGGGTAAGCAGGACGATGTGCCTCCCAGCTGGGCCATTCACCGCCTGTGCCTTAGTCTCGGGTCCTCATCAGTGAAATGGAGAAACCTACTTGCCCTCACAGGCAGCTGCGAGGTCAGAGGGCAATGCTAGTGCAATGTGCTTCATGAACTTCAGCCTTGGTAGGTGCTGTTTTAACTTTGGATGCATTTAAACACCAGCAATTTATCACAAACTAGTCATTATGGATACTATCCATTAATTTATTAAAATACTTCCTTTAGCATTTTTCTATTTTTGACCTGAAAAACCTTTCTGGACAATGGTTTCCAAGATGATCAAAGAATCAATATTCATGCATCAGGAAAGGGCAGGGTTTCTACTGAAGTAAACACAGGAACCCAAGAGCAGATTCTCTCTCTTTTGAAAATACATTTTCTTTTTTATCCTCTTAAGATTTCAAAAGATGCTAATGGTTTGTATGGTTTCATTTCAACTTCCTGCTAAGCAATTTGCTTGCCAGCCTTGCAGAGGATGGGTCTTGCTCACAATGACATTACCTTGCACTGAAACCATATTATGGCCCTCGGAATAGCAGTTAAAATGGAAAACCAATATGTACGTGCAGCCACTTAAAGATGATAAACATAGGCTTTAAAAATCAAAGAACTGACCTAAAGCAAGAGGTTCATAACTCTGGCTTCCAAGGGACAAGGACAAATGTCTCACCAGAATTGCATGAGGTTTTGAAGAGATGGTCTTAAATATAAACAGAGAATCTTTCCCTGGAAACAAATTTCATTAAAAAACGAAGTCCATTTGTTACATGATGATAAAACCCTGAACTTCAAATCAATGCCAGTTCACAAGCAAGTAACACCCAGGTATTCAGAGTTTCATTCTGGCTCCAGCACCCATTCACATCTGTTGTTATCATGGAACACCCTCGCACGCAGGAGAAGCATTGTAAACATAAGCCAATGCAATAATTATGTTAGACTGCTGCCGCTTAAAGAAACCCTACGGATCATCTAGCTCAGAATCAAGAATTATTATTTAGAATTTCTTGTAACCTTGAGACAACATAAAGAAAAGTAGCTGTCATCATGAAATGTATTTATCCAAAGATTATAAATTGTATTGTGCTCTTTAAAAGGCCTAAAAATAATCATGAGGTAATAGAATTTTAGAGAGTGGGGGGATTTGGGAGGCTACTGATCTCAATTTCTTCTGTCCAGTGTAAAAATTACTCCTTTTTCAATATTCTTAGCTGGGCATGGTGGTTTGCGTCTGTAATCCTAGCACTGTGGGAGGCTGCGGCAAGAGGATCGCTTAAGGCCAGGAGTTCAAGACCAGCGTGGGCAACATAGTGAGATCCCGTCTCCACCAAAAAAAAAAAAAAATTAGCAGGCATAGTGGCATGCATCTATAGTCCCAGCTACTCGGGAAGCTGAAGCAGGAGGTTGGCTTGAGCCCAGGAGTTACAGGTTGCAGTGAGCTATGATCACACCACTGCACTCCAGTATGGACAACAGAGGGAGACCCTGTCTTTAAAACACAAAAAAGAGATGTGATAAGCAAATAAACTGTTTATAGGCTTATATTTATTAATATTATTATTTTAAAGGAAAGACTGAGTGTTTTGCTATTGTGTGTCTATTACGATGCTTGGCATGCAGTGTTCAATAAGTGTTGCTAAGAATTCAAGAAGATTCTGGAACCTTCCTGAATCTGGTTGACCATCATTGGTCTGGCTTATCTCAACATAGGTGTACACCTAGTATTCCATCAGAGGTAAACCCATTCTATTTTTTAAAACTTTCACATTAGAGTTAATTTGCTTTAATATATCCAACCTGGAGTTATTGAGTTGGACATGTCCTTAGCAGGCAATTCGACCTGTATGTTTTTTCTTTATGGAATCACATGAGTAAACCGTTTGGGTCTGTCATTGCCCTGATCCTTCTTAAAGATCTCCAATGTCCTCCCTAATGGTTCTTAGGTTCTTCCTTAATTCTGATCACAAACTTCCATCATTGCTTTCATTTTCTATGATCTCTCTTCTAAATACCTGGAGAATAAATGCCAACTTCTTTCTTTTTCTTATTAAAAATCTCATTCACTCATCTGGAGACAGAATATCACTCCTTCCTTTAATACGCCTGGAATGTTTTCTCATTCCCTTTCTCCTTCTTCATCTCGTTATTCCTCTCTTTCAGTTTTCAGTTTAAATGCAGCTCTTCTGAAAAGACCACCCTGAATCCCACAGACCAGCTGACGCTTCCGTTGTACACTCTCCTCCTACCCTGTGCCCTCATGGGCATTATTTGCCCAGTCTACTCTCCCAGCAGACTCCAAGCTCCGCTGCGGGCAGCCACCTTCTATGGTTTGTTCACTGCTATATCCCCAGCACCAAGCACAGAGCCGGGTCCAGAAAAGGCCTCAGTAAAAAACTGTTGATGGAGCCTCTGGTAGCTAAGCAAACACATATACCTTCCCTTCTCTTTTCAGGGCCTGTTTTGTAAACTCCAGGTTTATAAATCAGTGATTGCCTGAAATTTTCTCCTGCCAAATGTCAGAGCTTTCCTGATCTAGCTGCTGAGGGATTCCGGGATAGGAAGAGGTAGATAAAGAATTAATTAGAAATGTATTTATTTGTTCATTTTTAAGGCCTATATGTAATACATTTATCTCAGCAGAACTAAATGCGTGGTAGTTAAAATTTCTTAAACCAAAATCTACTGGGTGAAAACAAAGCATCATTAAAAATATCAATTGACTATTGATAATGCATGAATGATAACAGTAACCAAAATTGTTAATACTTTAACCTTTTTAGTTCAAACTCAGATTTCAATTATTCTTTCCACGTGAATATACCTGGTCTACTCGTACACTCCTCTACTGGTCTTCTCAGGATATACACTCATTCCATTTCTCCCCCTTTACCTAGTTGGTCCTGCTTTTCAGGTCTCAGGGTAAAATTCTGACAGTTAACTTCCCAGGTTTAGTCCAAGAGTACCGAATAGAACTGGACCATCAGATACGAATCCCTACACCTCAGCCATCTGCTGGAGGAGCTAAGGATGATCATCTCCCACCCCTGATTTATCATTTATGCCGAATTTGCTCCGAGAAAATTAAAAGAAGGAACAATGTACTTCAACAGCTAAAGTTCATAATCAAAATTATAGTAACCTGAGCTCTAGTTTAATATTACCAGATGTGACAAGCTAAGACCTAGGTTTAACATGGAAGGAGAAACTCTATACCTTGCTTCTATTATCAAACAAAATAGGAACAGCCCAATAGGGGATGCAAGAGTGTATCCATGGCTAAGGCCTGTTCCCACAATTAAGGGAGTTTATAGCAAAACAGTGGTTGCAATAATAAATTAAAATACCTTTCTATGTCAAAGATCAGAATAACTTTTTATGAAACCCATTCAATAAATATTTTCAGCATACTTCCCACATGACAGGTACTATGACAGGTTGAGGGCAGAATGGTTTTAGCCCATTTGTGCTGCTATAGCAAAAGAGCTGTGACTGGGTAATTTATAAAGAACAGCGATGTATCTTCTCACAGTTCTGGAGGCTGTGAAGTCCAAGAGCAAGGCGCCGGCAGGTTTGGCTGTCTGGTGAGGGCTGCATCCTCCAGAGGGGAGAAATGCAGTTTCTTCACAGGGCAGAAGGTGGACGGACAAAAGAACTTAAGCTGTTGGGTAAAACCTCTTTTAAAAGGGCCTTAGTCCCATTCAGAAGGCAGGAAGTCCCATGGCCTTATCACCTTTCAAAGGCCCAGCTCTTAACATGATCACATTGGCCACTAAGTTTCAACATATGAATTTCGGAGGGGACACGTTCAAACCATAGCGAATAGGAAGACAAGAATGGTGCCTGCCCGCATTTAAGAGAGAACATACAGAGAGACACAAAACATGATGCAGTGTGCAACAGGGTGTGTGCAGACAGAGGCAGCCCCAAGGAGGGCCGAGCTCTGTATGAGAATCCAAGAAGGGATCACAGAGGATGTGGCATTTTAATAGTCTTGAAGAATAAGTAGAATTTTTCTTTGCAAAAGAAGTTGGAGTGGGTGGTAGAGGAGAAGATGGGAGAGAGCACATTCCAAACAGAGGGAACAGTTCGAATTGTTAGAATAAGGAAAATACAAAAGGTTAAAGACATCAATATAAAAGGTGTAAGGCCATCAATACCACTTAAAATTTATATTTAATATATGTCTTGTAAGAACCCAATCCCAAGGAAATGCATTAATAAGCAGTTACCATAGCAGGTACTAGGGCCTCCCCATTCATTCATTTTTCATTCATTCATTCACTGAAACCTACAAGCCAGGCCCTGTTCCAGGCACCTAGAATACAACTGAGAACAAAACAGTCCTTGCCTTTGTGTGTGTGTTCTCTTAGGCGAGAACAGCAATAAGGCAAATGAAAGGCAAATGACATAAAAGCTCTGATGGTGAAAAATGCTAGGAGAAGAATAAAAGGGGGAGGAATATAAATAAATGGAACAAGGAGCCTTGGGAGGAGAGTGTCAGGGATGGCCTGCCGATGAGGGAACATTTGCGTAGAGATCCAAGGCAGCACAGGGTGGGAACCCTGAGGACAACTGAGGGAAGGGCAGTCCAGAGAGAGGGAACAGCCAGTGCAAAGGCCCTCCATCATGAGGTGTCTAGCACATCCCCGGCGTGCGAGAATAAGGAGAAGGCCGCCGTGTGGGAGAGGAGCAGGCAAAGTGGTGGCAGGTGAAGTGAGGAGGCGTGAAGGGCCAGGCGTGGTGTGTTTCTGGGCCACACGAGGATTCTGCTTTTTGCTCTCAGTGAGTTGGGTGGCTACGGGAGCGTTCTGGGCACAGTCACTGTTAAGGGCTGAACAGTGCCCCTCCACCCCAACAAAAGCATATGTTGAATCTCTAACCCCTAGGACCTCAGAGTGCGAGTGTATTTGGAGAAAGGGTCTTTAAAGAGGTGATTAAGTTAAAATGAGGTCACGGGGATGGGCCCTTTTCCACCATGACCGGTGTCCTTGTCAGAAGAGGAGCTGAGGACACAGATGCACGCAGAGGAAAGATCCCGTGAGGACACAGGAAGAAGACGGCCATCTACAAGGCGAAGAGAAAGGTCTCAGGAGAAACCAACCCTGTTGACACCTTGATCTTGGACTTCCAGCCTCCAGAACTGAGAGAGAATAAGTTTTCTGTTGTCTGAGCCACTCGGCGCGTTGTACTTTGTTATAGCAGCCCTAGCAAATGACTACAGTCATGATCTGATTTTCATTAAACCTTGTCTCTTTGACTGTTTTGCTGGGGATGGGCTGAGGGGCAGGAGTGGACCCAGGAGACCAGGTAGGAGGCCCTGCAGCAAGCTGGTGAGGAGCAGGCGTAGCAGGAGCAGGTGGGAAGTGGCTGATTCTAGCCACATGTGCGCTCCATGTAGACAGGACAGGATTTGCTGACAGTCAGACTTGGGGTACCAGAGAAAAAACGGATCAAGGGTGACCCCAGGTTTTTGGCATAAGTAACCGGAAGTATGAAGTTGCCTTTAATTGAGAAGGCAGTTTTTAAAGAGCAGTCCCTTAAGAATCTTCCTAAAATTCCTGCAGAGTCAGCAAGGAAGTCAAGGAAGGAAGTCATTTTACTAACAGGAAACCAGAGCACAGAGAACGGAGCCACTGCATTCAGATTAGAAAGAAAAGTAGTGGCTGAAGCCAACTAGATCACAGAGCTTACCGCAGATATTAAAAACAAAAAGTTGCACAATATTTGACATGATAAAACATCACCTTCAAAAAAGATATGAATCACCAGTGGAGAGAAATGAAGACAATCTAATTTGAGGAAATGGACCCAAACAAAAGAAACTTCCTGCAAGTTCAAAACCATTTGCAATATGCCTCTTAGGGACATTGAAGATGAATTTTACGTGCTCACTCATTTTGCTTAATACTCACTACCATTGCTTGGACCCCTACTATGTACCAAGCAATACGTGGACTCATTCGAATTGACTGACTCACTAGATCCTCACAAATGACCCTAATGAGGTTGGTGGCACTATTTTTATCCTTGTTCTACAGATGAGGAATGAAAGGCAAAAAGAGGTTAAGTGACATGCTTAAGGTCATGCAGCTAATAAGCAGTACATCTGAGATTCAAACTCCGGTGGTTAATTCTGGAACCCACACCCTAGGGCAGCCCTGTGACTCTGGATGAATATGAACCCCCTTTAAGTTTGCTTCACCTGGTCTCTACTTCCTCCGTTCTGTAGCCCTCCCCCCAAATCTGGCAAGCAGGAGCTGTAAATAACTACATGTCACTGTTTAGTGCCATCAGCAGACTTAGGGTAATGGCTAAGAACTTCTCCATGCAAATCAGAACAGAGTCAGCATAGGAGAACATGAGCACGACGGTCAAAAGTCTAGAAGCCCTTGCATAAACGGAATGGTAGCTATCTTCAAAGATTTAAAAGTCTTTCACAGAAAGGAAGATTAGAAATAAGATTGGGAGGGTGGGTATAAACTGTAATAAGTACAACTTAATTTGAGAAGGAACTTTGTGGCAGTCAGACCTCGACAGTGGGGCAGGTATCTTGGGACCTAGCGAGAGTCTTGTTCAAGCAGAGACCAGGGGACAAACGGTCAAGCACGCTGCAGAGGGGAGGAGGCGGTGGCCTATGGTCTTCAAGGCCTCCTTCAATTATTAGATGACCAGTTGTGCCACTGTATGGTCCACTGTCAGGTGTTGTTACTGTTTAATTCATCATTCAATTTTCACACCATCTACAACATTTTCATCAGGATCAGACTATTGCTCTGGCCTGATGCCCTGTGGTGACACTCCAGGAAATCTCAGGGGCAGATACGGCACAGTTGTGGGGGGCGAGGTCGAAGGATCTTTGTAGGCAGAATGCCTATGTGTTTTGTGATGTCTATCCTTCTTGCAGGATTTTTTGGAGTCACTGGAAATTGCCAGGAGGATAGAGAAATAATTCTTTTTGTATGAAACTTGGTTAGAACAAGAACGAGATCAAGTGGACAGGAAACAGGGAGAATTTTTAGGTAGCAAAAAGCAGGGCAATATCACCTGAGACAGCCAGTTCCCTCCCTACACTGAAAATGGCCGGTGACCTTGTCCTGCTCAGATTCTTCTAAGACTCCTGGGAGTTGACGGGGATGAACAGAAAAATCTCTCCAACCTTTATTTGTTTGGGAAGAAAGCCTCTTTTTCTCTGGGGGCGGGGGCAACCTTGTCAAATGACGCATGCCTTAATTCCCTGCGTCCTGGCTGGCCTGTTAGGACAGCACTATGCCTCGACCTTGAGTGGGAAGTGAGGGACACAGAAGGAGGTGACGAGAGTTTGGGGTGGCACAAAGCAGAGAGACTGCCTTGGCTCAGCAGGATCATGTCGTACACCCCCCATTCCCAATACTGCAACAGACCCACCCAGTGGTCTAAACTCAACTGGAATATTCCAGAAATACCCACAGGGATTATGAAGCTTGTCTGTTAGCACTTTCAGTTGAACCTTTTCATAAGGCATGTTGTAAGTGGAAGCATTCTTAGCAATATCCTCTTACTATAATATACCGCCGTGAGTATCTTTGTCAGATGATTAAAGCTCATGAGAGATACAAAAACTTACTGGCTGCCTAACAGGCACAGGGCAGGCAGTGACGCTGACTGTGGCTTGTCGTCAGGCAGCAGCTGTGCTTTAGTAGAAAAAGCTCTGAGCTTGCAGCAGGAAAACCCCGGCTTGACGGCTAGCCCATTAACTTACTACCTAGGGCAGCACTTTTAAAATATCTACGGGGAAGGAACAGTTCTTACTGTTTAGTTCTTTTAATTTTCAATCCATCACACATTGATGCTTTTGTAAAATACAATAAAAATGTGTGAACAATGGAACCCTTTTTAATTACAAGATTCAATAGACAGGAAATTATTTTGTCAAATTGCTATAAACGTATCTAAAAGCTTGTTCTCAATTTCTGCACCTACGTGGCTGCAGACGGGAGACAAGCAGTTTGGGGGCCACCCTTGAGTAGGTGGCCGTGGGGAACTTCCTCAGCCTCCGTGAGCTTCTCTATTTACTCAGTGCGACGACTGAATAAGATGATCATGGTGAAGATGATGACGTGTATCCATGTGTAATAGATTAAAAGGTACCACTCATATTTCAATTATTGTTCTAATTAATAAAAAGAGTAGCTAAAAATGATGGCAAGGGGCCAAATTAATTTTTTTTTTTTTTTTGCAGCAAGAGTAGGTGTTAACACAAAGTAATCAAGTCAGAATTCCTAGTGACAACAACTTCTCTGTGAGTCCCTAATTTCCCAAACACAGAATTCTCAGCTGACAGGCAGGAGCAGAGAAAGACACCGAGGGTCAAGAAACCACAACCTGGAGCTCCTGCCTGTGTCTGCCTTGCCTTTGGCTCTCTAGAGATCTGTAGGGCCCTCCAGACTTCAATTTTCCCATCCGTAGGACCCAGTGACCAGCAGTCACTACTCTGGGACGAGCATTCTGGGGCTCAGACACACCTTCAAACCAGATCAAAACAAACACTTTCTCCTTATAACGCCAGGGAATTCAGTGAAGCAACGTGACCTGGAGCCATAGTGGGAAATCCAGTCCCTTCGCAGACTGGCGATGTCTGAATACACGCGTGCACACACATGCACATGAGCACGAACCAGTTTGAGAGCTGAGAGGTCTCCCTGCGCAGTGGGGACTCAGGGTCCCTGTGCAGGCCTGCCCTAGGGGTCCTCTCTGCAGGTCTCCCAGAGGAGCTGTTGGAGGAGATTTTTCTGAAAGAGGGGCTGCAGCAGCACTTGCCAAAGGTCAGAGGCTCACACCCAGGTACCCAAGCTCCAGTGCTCTGCTCCCTCCGTCAGCAAGAGCAGGGTGAATCTCTCCACTGTTCCCAGCCCCTCTGTTTCCCTCCACCAGCCCACCAGCCCTCGTCTTTTCTTATTTTAAATTGTCTTTTGACTATCATAAAGGCAATATACACAAAATTAAAAAGTAAGCAGTATAGAAAGATATGAAATAAAATATAAAATTATTTTCTCTTCATTTCTCTGCCCGAGGGGTGAGCTCTATTAATGATCACGTGTACATCCTTGCACAAAATGTTAATGCTTACAGAAACATAGTATGTGCTAATGTGTGTGCGTGTGTATACACACACACATATGTGTATGTGACAGGTCCTTGAATAAGGCCATTTTGTTCAGCATCATTTTGTTATAATGTTGATGAGAAAAAAACCTGATTCCCGGCGGGGGCTTCTGTCTGTGTGGAGTTTGCAGGTTCTCCCCTTGTCTGCGTGAGTTTTCTCGGGTATTCCAGAACCTTCCACAGCCCAAAGTTGCGTATATTGGGTGAACCGGCATGTCTACGAGGTCCCCATCTGAGGGTGCACCTGGAGATGGGACGGTGTCCTGTCCAGGGCTGGTTCCTGCCTTGGTCCTGGGCTGCCGGGACAGGCTGTGGCCACCCATGACCCTGAGCTGTAATAACTGGATAAATAAGTATCTTCCTTGTTTTTATTAATCTTTTGTAAATGTATGTGTAGTCACACTGATTTGAATTTTTAACATTAGAAGTGTTTTGGTCTTTATATGTTCAATGATGAACATATGTTTGTGATGAGAAATATGCTGTTGGAACTTAATTCTTATATATATCAATTAGCCTATGGTCAAACTGGTTTCATTATACGTCGTTTTGTTAAAGTTGCGGTTTCCATAAACCAACTACTTTAAGCCAGGACTTACTGTTTCTATATGAGCGCCGTCTGGAAAGTATCCAGCCATTGTTAATACAACTAGAGCAGTCACGTGGCTGGATACTTCCTGGACAGCCTTGTATGTATATATGTATGTTATTTTTTCTTTTTGATAAATGTGATTATTCTATAGTGTGTCAACTGGCAACATTACGATTTTCTCCCATGCTTTCTTTGACATTCGGTTTTTGGTCTGATTTCACTTTCAGACATTTTTTTTCCCCTACTGGGGATAGGCCCTTGCTCACGTTCCTCGGTCGTGGTCTAAACGCCCAACGTCCCCTCCCCTGCCACCCCTTCTCCTGTCCCCCTCCCGACCCCGCCAGTACCTTTCCAGCCTCTGCATGGTCATGGCCAGCGTCTTGTTCAGCTCGTCGATCATCCTGCAGCCCGAGGGGTGCATGGGGAGGGAGCCGGTGCTGGAGGGGAGGTGCTGGCCGTGGCTGCCGTACTGCAGCTGGTGCTGGATCTGCGAGGGCAGCACGGTGTGGTGGTGCTGGGCCACGCTCTGCTGGCCGCTCTTCTGGGCCGCGTAGGACACCAGCGAGAGGTCCGGCCCCCCCACGGGCATACAGATCATGACTTTCTTTGGAGGTAGCGGAGGCGACAGTTTCACTGGCAGACAAGGCAATTTCACAGGGGCGCCAGGATCTGCAGCAGAAGGAGGGTGAGAGGCGCATGTGAGTTTGGGGGGCATCAGGAGAAACCCGGAACACCCCACATGCCTACCTGGGGACCGTGGCCATTGAGGTGGGCCCCTTAGACAAAAGTCCTCAGTGGATACTGAGGACACCAGCGAGGCAAGTGCTACTCAGCAGCAGCCACCAGCTCTCGTTCTCCGCTCGAGGGGCCCTGAGGAACCCAGGCGTCAGTGGCGTGTGTCCCACAAGCAGCCCAGGTGGTGCGGCAGCGGGAAGGGTGCGTGTAATGAACTCCTCTGCTCACAGAAACCTCCGATCACCAAAGAAACCTCTTCCAGGATACGCCGTGCTATGGTTTGGATGCGGTTCGTCCCTGCCCAAACCCAAGCTGAAATTTAATTGCCAATGTAAGGATGTTGGGAGGTGGAGCTTTTAAGAGCTGGGGCAGAGTGGGAGACTTTTGGGTCATGGGCGGGGGATCCCTCATGAATAGATTAATGGGGGGCGAGTGAGTTCCTGCTCTCACGGAAATGGATTAGCTCCCGAGAGAGCAGTTTACTAAAGAGTCTGCCTTCCTCGGTTTCCCTCTCTTGCTTCCTCTCTCACATGTGATCTCCACACACTTCGGCTCCCCTCCTGCTTCTGTCCGTGAGTGGAAGCAGCCTGCGGCCCTCACCAGAAGCCTAGCAGGTGCCGGCGCCATGGTTCTTGTACAGCCCGCAGAACCGTGAGCCAAATCAACCTCTGTTCTTTATAAGTTACCCAGCCTCAGAGATTCTGTTATAGCAGCACAAAATGCACTAGGACAGGCCACTATGCTGACGGTTTTCCCACTGCAATGTGAACAGATCCTTTCAGCAGGCACCTCCCAACACATGGGATTAGAAGCCAGCCCTAGGTTCAAGTCCCCTCATTGCATGTCGCTTGGAAAGTGTCTTTGACGTTGCCAGACTTAACTCCCTCGTTGGTCCCCTGGTGACGATCATCCCACCTCGGAGGATGCTTTGTGAGGACTGGTTGTCGCACAGCCTGGCTCAGGTGCAAGCCTGGCTGCTGGGCTGGTGGGCCCACTCGCGTGCCAGCCATGCGGGCTGTTCAAACGCTAAGGAGGCTCCCACCTGGCACTCTGGGCTGCTGGGACCCACACAGAACCAACTCTTGGTTCCATGATAGTGCCGTTGAAGCTTCCCAGAGACACTCTACATTTAAGGGGGCTCAGGATCAGACCCCCAGGGCATTTTTGAAAAGACTTTGCGGTTGGCTATACTCCACATCCCCGGACTGCTGAGTTATCTAAACTGCCTGGTGTTTCTGCACCCCCTGGCCTTTGCACATGACTTTCCCTGTGTTGGAATATTCTTCTCTGCTTTGTCTTCTTGGTCAATTCCTCCTAGCCTTCAACATCCAGCTCACAAACGACCTCCCCAAAAAGCCTTCCTTGATCATTGCACCACTCTTCCCACTCTGTACCGCAGACGTGCGTCCTGTCAGTATTGACAGTGACAGCAGTGATGACGATGAGTCGTCAGAACAGTCAAGACTCACATCGTGCTTACTGCGTGCTGCGTATTGTTCCACGTGCTTTTCGTATCACAACACATTTAATCCTTCAACAAGCCCGAGGGAGATGCCATGGTTATCTCACTTTTACAGATGATGAAACAGAGATTCTGAAGACACTATGCTGCACTTCCTGTTTACATAACC
>CAUYSK010000617.1:0-17798 GCA_963575035.1 Avahi laniger | reverse complement strand
AATCACAACTAATCAAGTCAAACATATTATATCTCACTGTCCCATGTGTCAAGTTATTAATCAATCCAGACTTCCCTTTAGAGTTAATCCCAGAGGCCTTTCACCTAATGAACTCTGGCAGATGTGTGTCACTCACATCCCCGAATTTGGTAAACTTGGTGTAGTACATGTTACAGTAGATACTTACTCCGGCTTCATAACGGCCACTCCCTCCACGGGAGAAACTCTTCATCATGTACTTCCCATTTACATCCTTATTTCTCTACTATGGGTATTTCTGCTGCCATAAAAACAGACAATGGTCCCGCTTACTCTGCTCATGCTTTTGCTGTTCTCTGTTCACACTGGAACATTAAACATGTTACTGGGCCGGGCGCGGTGGCTCACGCCTGTAATCCTAGCACTCTGGGAGGCCGAGGCGGGCAGATTGTTTGAGCTCAGGAGTTCGAGACCAGCATAAGCAAGAGCGAGACCCCGTCTCTACCAAAAATAGAAAGAAATTCATTGGACAGCTAAAAATGTATAGAAAAAATTAGCCGGGCATGGTGGCGCATGCCTGTAGTCCCAGCTACTCGGGAGGCTGAGGCAGTTGGATCGCTTGAGCCCAGGAGTTTGAGGTTGCTGTGAGCTAGGCTGATGCCATGGCATTCACTCTCGCCAGGGCAACAAAGTGAGACTCTGTCTCAAAAAAAAAAAAAAAAAAAAAAAACATGTTACTGGCATTCCCTGTAATCCTCAAGGTTAGGCTATCATAGAATGAACTCATCAAACTTTAAAACATATGCTTGCTAAACAAAAAGGGGGATGCATACACCAAAAGACAGAATAAATCAAGCCTTATTTACTCTAAAATTTTTTTTTTTTGAGACAGAATCTCGCTCTGTTGCCCAGGCTAGAGTGCCGTGGCATCAGCCTAGATCACAGCAACCTCAAACTCCTGGGCTCAAGCAATCCTCCTGCCTTAGCCTCCTGAGTAGCTGGGACTACAGGCATGCGCCACCATGTCCGACTAATTTTTTCTATATATTTTTAGTTGTCCAATTAATTTCTTTCTATTTTTAGTGGAGACGGGGTCTCACTCTTGCTCAGGCTGGTCTCGAACTCCTGAGCTCAAATAATCCACCTGCCTCGGCTTCCCAGAGAGCTAGGATTACAGGCGTGAGCCACCGCGCCCGGCCCACGCTTGACTTTTAACCATGGTCTCCTGACCTGGCCCAGCAGAGGCCTGAGAGAAGACCAGAGCACCCTGCAGACACTGACTTGTCCCGTGATTTGGGCAAGGAGTGGTGTGTGACGTGGATGGATCCAGACACCAGTCTGCTGGGCTGTTTCTCCAAGGAAGCCATGAATAATCAGGGACCACACTTCGGACTCGCAGAAAGACGAAGGCAGGAAAAGGGCTATGCTCACTTTATTGATCACCCGTCGTGGGCCAGATGCTTTATTTACACGAACTCTTTTAATTCTTACAACAACTCTGAGATAGGTATTAATATTCCCATTCTTACAGATAAAGAAACTGAGGCCCAGAGAGGTATAGTAACTTGCCCAGCTTCACCCAGCTAGTAAACATTAGAGCCAGGATTCGAACCTCAGTCTCTCTGACTTAAAAGCCTGGGTCCTGGCATTGTACTTTGCAGCCTTTCCAACAAGGTAGCAGTACAGTCCTCCCCCAGGTCCGGGCTGAGAAAGGTGGCCCCTGGCTCGGTGCTGGGATTCCTCATGTGCTGGCTCCTTTCACCGGCATGTCTGCCTGCTGCGAAGCGTCAGCATTAGTTGCTCCCGAGTTTGGGAGAAACGCCTTCCGGTGAGCGCGTGAAGCCTCAGGTCAACAGGCGGAGGCCACCAGGAAAAGGAAACGGGGAGTGGGGTGGGCGGGTGGGTGTTGGGGAGAAGTGAAGGGGAAGAAGAAAAGGAGAGAGAAGAAGCAGCTGAGAAGGGAACCGTGGAGAGCGAGGAAAAGGCAAGGGGAAGGGGGAAGACCCTGCCTCCCTGGAGGTTCTCACATTGAGTTGAGGGTTTTCACCGTGGGAAGGGAAGGGCGGCTGCCCCTGGGGTGCTCGGGTGTCCTTCAGTGCCTGAGAATCTATGAGGCTTTGACGCCTCTCTGGTACCTAGCTGGTCCCTAGGTCAGCCTCACCCAGACACCGAGAACAGCTCCAGCTGTTTTCAACTGAGCAACTGAGCGATTGATCATTCAAGACCTGGCCCCGCTCTCGGTCTTTCTGGGGCCGCACAAGCGACATCTTCAGCAAGAACTTGCTTTTCTGTGGAAGGTGTGCAGGCTGGGTCTGGAAGAAGTCATCCCTTCTAGTTTGGACATGCCTGGCCTCGAAGGCCAGGGTGGATGCCACCGCACGGTTTTCTGGCAGGCCTGCTGGGGCCATCTAGCCAGCTCCCCTGAGAGACGCCTGGCGTAACAATGCTGGGTTTGTCTTTGTCCCCCGTCATTCCGTTGATGTTTGTGTCTAACCCGTGAAGCTTTCAACAACAGCCAGTATCACTGCTCTGATCCTGATTGGGAGGAGAAAATGCATAAAAAGCAAATCGCTTCTCCAGTCACAGGTCTCTGGCTCAGGAAGGCTCTGGGCTGGGTCGGGGAACAGCTGGAGTCCTCCCGGGAGCTCCCCTGCACTGCAGCCTCCCTGCCGACCTGCCCAGGCCCTTCCTGTGGGGCTCAGCTCCAGGGAAGGTAACGAGGATTCTGGCTGGTGGCCTGTGGAAAAGATGCACTTTGTGTACTTTTCTCAGACTTGGAGTGAAGTAGGAGGGATGAGCAGCAGCTGGGCCTCTAGAAATACACCCCGGTGACCTGAAGATGTGCCTGGGTGTTGGCATTAGAGGGGGACAAATCTTCAGGCACGGTCTCATTAAACCTCCTTACATGAAATCCCTGTCGTAGAAAATTGAGATGCCGCATGGTGTTTTAAAGTTAATCTGTTAGAACCACTTGTTCATTTTACTTTCAAAATAACCTTTTCTAGGGGAAGGAATGCCTTTAGTCATGCTCCTAATTTTAAGAGGCTCTGCTGAGTCTTTTTTACTGATTGAATTATAACAAGACCAGTGAGGTCATAGTAGATTAATTATAGCAAAGCTGGTGAGAAAATTCATCCTTCTTTGATAAACACAGCTTAGCTACTTTAAGTGAACAATTTTCTACAGCAAACATTTTAACACATGTTGTCTCCCACAGTGAACGTCAGTGGTCTATTGGCTACAAGTCAACAGTCCTTTGAACTCTTAAACCATTCCATATTACAGGAAAGTTCTTCACCTCTTTGTTTTGCTTTGTTTTTAGAAATCGTCTTAGATGGAAATTCAACTTTATGATGATAAGATATGGAAAAAGTATGGATTTAACCTAAATTTCGTATCTGATATGTAAATATTTTCTAACCTTTTTCATTTGTCTAAACAAAGTCCCATGCTAACCCAAGGTTTTGCATCCTCAAAGCACTTAGGTCAATATCTTCTTCACTTCATGTTTTTTCTTAATGTTTTTTTCATTAGCTGCCATTTAATCAAGGTTGAATAACAGAATCTGGGGATTATTATACACTGTATATATATATGGAATATATATGTGGAAAAATATATATGGAAATTTCCATATCTAGTTGTAATATTTGCTGAGCAAGCTTCTCTGCAATCTAATGGGATAGATTTGGAAAGAGCTAGAAGCTTGCCTTGGAAGCAGGAAAAGCAGTGGGGCAGCTTTCTTCAAATTTAGTGCTCTCTTGTATACCATCTGAGATCTAAGTTTGGAGCAAACCTTGGGGGAACATCAGTGCATGGCACCCTAGAATTAGAAGGGACGGTATGTTGTTTTTTGTCTAATCCTTGTCCAGCGTGTGATTTTGTATGGACCATATCTCTCGTGTGACTTCCTATGAGCACAGCACTCACCCTGGTGCCTGACACACAGTGGGTGCTTAATGAATGTTGAATGATTAGATGGATAAATGACCAACCCCACCGGTGGAGGCAGAGCTCACTGTCTCCCAAGTGGCCTGCAGTGTCTTGGTCCCAGAGAATGCATAACTCCCTATTTTTACACAGATCCTCTAACCATAATGAGCTTTGACTCTGGTCACTGGGGCCCTGTCTGTCTTCCCTGGGCTTAGGCATTGAGGGACAATGGGGACAATTAGAAGCAGGTTGCTCCCCAAATACCCTGGCTGTTCGTACTGGAGACAGAATAGTAGTTGGATGACAGGCTAGACGTACTCTGGCTATGCCGTGTTGGTCACTCCTTAGACCAGTGAGCTCAAAGGCTGTCCCTGCCATCACCTCGTGTGTTCTCCTGGTGTCTTTGGGAAGGGCAGAATGGTTCTGTTTCACTAGACAGGAGTTGTCCAACTTCTTCTGTAAAGGGCCATATGGCAAATATTTTAAGGGCTGCGGGCCATACAGTTTCTGTCACACCCACTCACTCCTGCCTTTGTAGTGTGAAAGCAGACCTAGATAACAGGTAAACAAATGAGTGTGGTTGTGTTCCAATAAAACTTTATTCATAAAATGGTGGCGGGCCAGATTTGGCCCGTGAGCCATACTTTGCACTGGCCCGTGAGGTCCAGGCAACAGGGAGTGCCTCTGTTTTTGCCTTGAGAGGGAATATACAGTAGTGGTTAAGAGCGTGGTCTGGGATCAGACAGTCTGGGTCCAAACCCTGTTCCACCACTTCCTGGCTCAGTGACTGTGAGCATGTTGCTTAATTTCTCTTTGCCTGAGGGCCCTCACCTGTAAAGTGAGGATAATAACAGTCTCTACCTCATGGAGTTATTGTAAGAATTAAGTGAGATAATATGACACTTTGAACATTTATGCCCATACATAAAAAGCATATAATGCATGCTAGCTGTTATTAATTTGATCTTCAATACTTAGCACAGTGCTTGGCACAATGAATATGCTCAATCAAAATTTATCTCATGAGCCTGAGGCCCAGGAAAAACACTTTTTGTGATGTCTCTAAGGGAGGGAGCAGCGCTGTGTCACATGGCTTCTTCCAGACTCCATCCTGCCCCCCTGAAGCCTTCACTGACACGACAGGCTCTTATTATGAAGACTTCACATTATTTATAGTCTCAACATTCTCTATAACAGAATTTTCTGTAGGTTCATTGCCTTCACTCTCCCGACCCTGAAAACCACCTTCTCTAAGGGATGAGGGTTTGGAAAAATCCTTTCAGTTTCTAGGTTACTGCGTGTGTCTTCCTGCCTCCTTCAGCGGCCTCAGCACCAGCCTTTCCCAAGGTCTGACGTACCCGCAGGGACAGGGGAACGGGGCGAAGTTCAGGTGTTGGGGTACAGGGGTGGAGAGTGAGGAGGTGCGAGGTACAGGAAGGGGTGTGTCGCCTTACGTTGAGGCTGTGCTGGCTTCCCCCGTCCTGCCTCCTTGACTGCCTGGACTGGGGGTCCAGCCAGTGAAGACTCCCACTTCCGAAAAGGCATTAAGGATGAATTTCACACCCCATCTAGCTTTCTGGGGCTCACCGGCTTCGCACCTGAGCAGCTGCTGCCGGTCCTTTCTCCCTGCCCTTCTCAGTTACTGTCAGTTCTGCAACGCTTCCCTCCCTCCCCTCTCCTTAGCCGCCAGGCCAGAGGGGTGGGGCTGAAGGCAGGGTGGGTTCTGCCCCTGCAGTAGTAGGCAGGTATTTCCTAGGCCTGGGGTGGCCGAGGAAGCCTGGGCAGCCCACAGACTGGAAGAAGGAAGGGGCGGAAGAGAGCCAAGAGCCAAGGATTGCAGGGCAGTGGAATCTATTTCTAGGGGGAAAGGAGTGGTGTGCACGCCCAGGAGCCGTGGGAAGGACACAGTGAGCTCACGGAGGCTGCACGTGGACGGCGCTGAGGGGAAGTTCACCCAGAGAGGATCCTCTGCGTGTGAGGCCCAGGCCCGGGCATACACACCCAGCTCTCCTGGAGGTGGCCCCTGCATCTTACCACAGGGAAGGACCCGCCCCAGCAGACAGGACGGCACACTCACCCCAGGAGAGGGAGGGAGAAAGACCCTTTCCTCACAGCTCCCAGTCAAGCCTCTCCGGGGCTGTGCGTAAAGTGGTAACAAAGTCTCCGCTGTTTGTTCTATGTGGAAGCTGATCCTGCCCCACTCTCAAAGGTCACCAAAGGGGAGCCAGGAGCTGGTGAAACGCCAGACAGCTTTGCTTCAGGGGGCTGTTGCTACAGACCAACTCATCTTGGTTAGGCTAAAGATTTTCCACCCTCCTGGCAGCCAACTCTTTTGATAAGCAGTTACGTCTACTGACCAAATGGCTTCTGGGTGGACCCGTTTGCAGGGCCCGGAGACTGGTCGTCGCACCGTTGGTGCCTCACTTGCCTTAGCCTGGCCCCAACCCTCCTTGTTTGTTAGCCACGAAGCCCCGTGCAGCAAGCCCACCAGATGGGCAGCTAGAGGCCGTGTGGGGCGGGCCGTGGGGGGCCCTGCTGCAGCGGGCGGAGGCCGGCACCAGGGCGGCAGCGCGGGGCAGAGCATTCGCTTTGGTTCAGGGTGACGCGAAGTCATTATAGGGCCAGGGCTGCATGATCTCTCCAAGCTCTGGCCACTTCTTTATTTCCTTCTAAAATCTCAAAAAAGCAAGGTGTTGTCAAGGGAATGGGCTAGGGGGCTTTGAAGATGGGGACTGTGAATTTGGGTTTTTCTTTGAAAAGAAAACGGCTTGCACTTTGATCCGTGGTGCCCGACCCGTGGACTATCAGCGGCTCGGCTCTGTCTTTCTCCCTCTTCAGCAGGGCCTCTTAACTTGGCGGCCCTGAATGTGGGGTGGGCTTTGGGAAATCTGCGAACACCCAGAGACGGCGTGTAAGAGCACGTGCCTATGTGTGTGTGCGTTTTTACGGGTGGGGCCTGTAGCTTTTATCAGTTTTTCAGAGAGGTCAGGCGACCCAGAGGAGTTAAGAAACAGTGATCGTTTGTCTATCGAAGCAGAGCGTTGTCTGGGGAGTCCCTTATTTAAGGGTGGAGCCTTGTCTTTGGGGTGAATGGGAATGAAAGACGGGAGCTGGGGGACTTGTTAGAGCCGTCTGGCCTCCGTCTCCGAACCTCGGGAGAACTTCCATCGTGGAGTCTTTCAGAGTGCTTGTAACATTTACCTTTTAATATTTTTGCCCTTTGTCTCTTTGCTACTAAAACAAAACAGAACAAAACAAAACACTGAAGATCAACTAACCTTAAGAGAATGAGAAGGCAGGTCATAGGCTGGGAGAAACATTCACAAAAGATATTTCTGATAAAGGACAGTTATCCAAAATATACAAAGAACTCTTAAAACTTGACAATCAGAAAATGAAAAAATTGATTAAACAATGAGCAAAAGATCCAAACAGACACCTCAACAAAGAATATATGCAGATGGCAAATAAGCAAATGAAAAGATGCTCGACATCTTATGTCATTAGGGAATTGCAAATTAAAACACGATATACTACTGCACACACCTACCAGAATGGCCAAAACCTGGGACACTGACAGCACCAAATGCTGGCAAGGATGTGAAACAACAGGAACTCTCATTCGTTGCTAGTGGGAATGCAACATGGTACAGCCACTTAGGAAGACAGCTTGGCAGTTTCTTCCAAAACTAAACATACTCTTACCATATGATCCAGCCATTGCACTTCTTGGTATTTGCCCAAATGAGTTGAAAGCTTATGTCCACATAAAAACATGCATACTGACGTTTATAGCTTTATTCATAATTGCCAAAACTTAGCAGCAACCAAAATGTCCTTTATTAGGTGAATGGATAAACTGCAGTACATCCAGACAGTGAAATATTATTCAGTGCTATAAAGAAATGAGCTATCAAACCACGAAAAGACATGGAGGTACCTTAAATGCATATTACTAGGTGAAAGAAGCCAATCTGAAAAGGCTACCTAGTGTATAATTCCAACTATGTGACATTCTGTAAAAGGCAAAACTATGGAGACAATAAAAGAATCATTAGTTGCCAGGGGCTAGGGAAGAGGGAGGGATGAGTAGACAGAGCACAGAGGATTTTTAGGGCAGTGAAACTCTTCTGTATGATTCTATAATGACGGATACATGTCATCATGCATTTGCCAAGACCCAAAGAATGTACAACAGCACGAGTGAACCCTAATACAAACTGTGGACTCTGGGTGATGATGATGTGTCAGTGTAGGTTTCCTGATTGGAACAATGTACCACGCCGGTGCAGGATATTGATAGGGAGGGAGGCTGTGCCTGTGTAGGGGGAAGGGAGTATGTGTGAACTGTTTGTACCTTCTGCTAGATTTAGCTGTGAACCTAAAATTGCTCTTAAAAAGAACTATTGAAAAAACCAACCAACCAAAAGCATCAAAACCAAAAAGACACCAACTTTTGAAGGCTATGTGTTTTCTTTAAGAATAGGGTGGGAGGGGTGGGAAATAGAGGTGCTATGCTGTTCCCAAGTGGGTCGGGGCTGAGGAGGCTCTGGTGACTGCTGGAAGCCAGCCAGTGGGCTGGTTCTTTGCAGCAGAGAGAAGGAAGAAAGACAGAAAAAGGGAAATTGGCCCAGGACAGAGCCGTGCACCTAGAGGTTACAAAGAATAGCATGGGACCCCTCAAATAACATCAAGGATTCTTCCACCAGTTGAATGCTTTCTTTTTGCCAAGTGCTCTGCTATGCTTCCTACAGGCATTACTCATTTAATACTCACGACAACTCTGTGGGGTAGGCAGGGCTGATAGCAAAAATATTCAAACACTGATATAACACGGGCACTGGCCAAACAGAATGGAAGCAGCTGGAGCGGGGTCCTGGAGACCCCTCTCGCGCCAGGCACTGACATCTTTAGTTGCTGGATTGTGAGGAGATCTGGGCAGTTCTGGGGAGAAGCCCAAGTAGTGGTGGGGAGCTCGACCAGCGGTTCCCGAACTTTAGCCTGTGTCAGAATCACCTGAAAGGCTTGTTCAAACACAGGTTACTGGACCCTGTCCTCAAAGTTTCTGATGCAGTAGGTCTGGGGTGAAGCCCAGCTATGTGCATTTCTAACCAGTTCCCAGGTAATGCGGATGACGCCAGTCTAGAAACCGCACCTTGATTACTACTGCTCTTTACTAAATATTTCAATATCTTTTTTCTCCTTGTTAAAGAAAACTCAATATCTTTTTTATTTTTTTTTCCTGAGACAGGGTCTCGCTCTATTGCCCAGGCTGGAGTGCAGTGGTGTCATCATAGCTCACTGCAGCCTCGAACTCCGGGCCTCAAGTGATCCTCCCACCTCAGCCTCCGAAAGTGCTGGGATTACAGGCATGAGCCACTGAACCCGGTCCAGAAAATTCAATATTTTAATAACTGGCGCAGCCCTATTTGAATTTCAGGCCTGGGGGTAAGGACTACTTTCACTCCCATTTCACAGATGGGCGAACAAAGGGGGCTTAGCGAGATGAAGTAACTTGCTGTGGTCGTATACCCAGCAGATGACTCAAGGGGCTTGAATCCAGTCTCCCTGACTCTGAACACTCTGCTTTTTCCCTCAGGTTCCAGTCTGCCAGCACCCACCAGGCCAGCAGAGGTCTGGGCAAATGGCTGAGTACCTCTGGGAGCCGCAGGTCTTGGAGCGGCTGGGGGTGAAGCTAGAGGCACCCCGGAGCCATGCCCACTCTAGTTGGGGCTCGCCCTCTCTCTGCTGGCCTGGGGAATGTTCCTGAGATTCCTCAGCAGCTTGGCACTGTCTTCCTCGGCCCCTCCCTCCCGAGCAGCAGCTGTGAAGTTGACGAATTACGCTAAACTGTGATGCCTCCTTGGGAGCCTGTTCCAGGACGTGCTGTGATGGCTTCCCGAGAAGGCGACAGGCACGTGGTCTGCAAACGAGCCCACTTGCTCCCTCGCTCAGCACAGCAGCTGCTCCGAGGCAGTGTGGGCTCTGAGCAGCCACCGGGGGAGCATATTAAGAGCCACAACACTGTGAAAAGCACAGCAGAGACGCTCCATTAAATCTGGTGGGGGGCCTGCTTACCCATGGGCCCTGCCCCAGGGATCCTCGCTCTGCTCAGCCCTGCCTCGGTCTCTAGCCTGGCTCTCCTTCCCTCTGCCCTGCCATCCCTTCCCAAAGGGGCTTCGGGCTTGAGCATCTGAGTTCCTGGCTGGAGCTGGTAAAACCGTGGCTGGGAAGGTGTGGCGAGGGCCCGGGCAGGAGCAAGTCCAAGAGAAATGCTTTCTGCGCTGTCCAGGCTGCGCGTGCGTGCGCTGCGAGTGGGTGTGCTGTTCTGTGTGGGACGTGATGGGGGTGACGATGCTGACAGCGTGGGCAATCTGGGCAAGGGTCCCTGCTCTCGCCCCCTTCCGGCCATCACCCTCCCCGAAGGGCAAAGAATCCTTGGGGCCCGGAGGATACACCCACCCAAGGACTGTGACCCTTTTACCGTGCCCTACTTCTGGTGCCCGGGGACCTGCAATTCCCTGCCCGGTGGCCCCACACCTGCTGCTAGTGTCTGCGTAAGCTCTACCCAGAGTAGCCTTGAGGAGAGGACTGTGTCGTCTGGACACGTGGGCTGGGTGTCCGTGTGTGTGAGTTTCCTAGAGGGTGGTGCAGAGCCCGGGTGGGGAGAGCTGGGGTCGTCTGGGGGCTGGAAGTCGCCTTTCCCCATAGCTCCTTGTGCCAGTGCAGAACTCCAGGGGCCCTGGGAATTCTAAATTTAAACTTTCCAGACTTATGAAGGTAGATTTGTCAAGGTAGGAGGATTGAATGTATTTTCGTTAACATAATTTGTTATCTTGACTTATAATTTTAACTCTTGTGCTCTTGGCCCTGTACGTGTGCGTGGGGGGCAAGTGCAGGTGGTGGTGAGAGCAGCCTCAAGGCCTCCCCTGAGCAGGCCAAGCCAAGGGCCAGGCTTTCAGACTGCAAAGCCAAGTGCCCGGTAAGAAGGCAAATTCTGCATAATTTTTCCAAGCCCCGTAGAAAAGACCAATTTCTCTTGTGGACTCTTCTGCCCTGGGACAAGAATGATGAAGACGAGGGTGCTGAGGAGCTGGCAGGAGCCCTGGGAAGGGCCTCCTGGATAACCCGTGGTCTTGTGAGGAAAGGGCCCTGATGCAGGTGGACCCTGCTTGACCTTTGAGCACACCCTTGACCTCACCAGCCTGTGAGGGGAGAGACAGACATGCTGCTGTCGCCCTCATTCCTTGGTGCTTTCGAGATCCCCACCCCTTCTGCTTCCTAGTTACTTCCTAGGACAAGTCTACTTCTTACATTTACCAGGGACCAAAAACTGATCTAAAGAACTTTCCTGGATCTCTGTCTCCGCTTCGTCTCCGGCCCTGTCCATCCATCTGTCATCTACCAACCTAGCATCTATCATATCTATCCTTTGTATCTATTTATCAATCTATCCTATATGTCAGTTAATCTGTCATTGGTCATATCGATCTGCCTATGTTTGTTTTGTCCAAATATGAGTATTTAACGTATTTACCGAGGGCTACTATGTTCTAGGCTGTTAGCTATATTATTACCTCATTTAATCCTTACGAGAATCCTGTTAAGTATTATTCTCATTTTGCAAATGGGGAAACTGAGACTTTTAGAGGTGAAACAACGAGCCTAAAATCACATACGCCAGAAATGGCAGAGCTGGGGCCTGGGTCCGTGTCGTCTAACATTGAGTTTTGTGCTGTTTCCACTGAGGGAAGATAATCCTTAGGTGCATGTTTTTTTTCTTTTTTTTTTTTTTTCAATCGGGAAGAGAAATGCTACCTCGGGTGTTTCGTTATCTCCCTCCGGCAGTGTTCCCAGGGGTTCTGGTTCCCAGCTCTAGCTCCAAGGGGAGTGACGGGTGTCAGGCTCTGACTGGTGCCGGGCTGCCTGCAGTCTCGCTGCTCGAGCGCCTTGCCGCTGGCTGGCCTGCCGTCTGGGTGTGCCCGGCAGCCAGGCTGCACAGGCCGGCGGTGACAAAGAGACAGAAGCTGTTAAAACAGCTGTTTGACATTCCCTGCTGCTTTTTAAAACAAAACCATCAGTAAAGAGATTGAATGAAATGCAGAAAATACTCTTGTTTCATGCGGATAAGGATGTTTTGACTTAGAGAACATTTATTTTCTCTTTTCCTTTCTCTAATCTTTATTTACCCTCCCGATCGTTTCCCTTCCTCCTTGCCTCCTCCTTTCGACGCCTTCTTTTCCTTTCTTTTTGCCTTCCTTCCTTCTTTCCTTCCAATTAAAAAAATCTTCCTGCTTCTGTTTCTATGTCTTTTTTCCATCTAAATTTTCTTCTCTCGAAAGAACTATGTAACTGTCTCTCTTTGTTTCCCATTTTTCACATCGTCCACGCCTTTGTATTCATCTTTCTAGTTTCAGGTGCGTATCATCCTAAATATGTAGTTTTATGAATTCCAATATTAGTTGTATCATATCCCGAGGTGCCTTCAATTAAACCAAGGTGGGGACAGGAAATTCCAAATCAAAATGAAATAATCCCTCCCCTCCAGGCCATCGTTTAATTTAGATAAATAAAGGTATGCATGAAAGGATATCTGGCAGTCCCCTCTGGCCACCTCCATTGCCTCCAGCTACAGGAACTGGGGAAGCTGTTATCATTATTAGACTTCAATTTCAAGACTGTGGCCCAGCTCTGTACTGTGCTTCTATCATGGTTCAAAAGTACACGTCTGTTCAAACACTCGTTCCTTGCACAAACTCCTTCCTTGCAGTATGAACAGTGCCAGGTTTCAAGGCTTACACAGATAAGAACAGGTATATTAAACACACTCAACTTAGTCATTAGATGCAGTTTGACAAAGCTTAACATACAAGATGGACTTTTATATCTGCAGCCATTCTTGGTCCTTAGATCACTGGGCCCTTTGTCTGGATTCCAGGTCTTCGCTGCCATGCACATTATCTGCTCCCTGTAGTCCTTTTAGGTTCTCTTGAACCTAGAAGCTGCTCTGTGGCCTGGATTCAATCTCACTGTGCCGCATCCCCTCACTTCCTTCTCTCTTTTCAATCCCTTCTTTCCTCTGCTCTCTCCAAGCAAAGCTGTTTCCTTCAACCACTGTCTTCCTGGTTGTGCTTTATAGTTTGTTCTTCGTGGCTCCTCATCCCTTGTTCTAGTTCTTTTCTCTCCTGAATTGATAAGGCCTTTTCTTCTCCTTTCCCATCTCTCTTCGTGTTGTCTTATTATCCATCAAGGCCCCCGTGGTTCATCTGAGAATTTTGGGATTCTGGCTTGCCTGTCCATCACCACGTGCATGAGACAACTTTGGATCTACAGCTGGAGACGGCTATGACCGCTGCCGGGATGGCGAACGCAGTCAGATCCGTGGCCGGATGCAGGCCTTTTACGCTGTGCTCTCTAAATGGGATGTGCAAACATACCAGTCACAGGACGGAGAGTCTCTGAGCCTCCCTCTGATCCCTGCATGGAGGAGAAAAGGTGATAGCTCCAGGCATGCAGAGTCCATAAGAGAGCCCAGGAAGAGCTGAGTTATGCAGGTACAGACATTTCTCCAACCTCGCCCATCAGAGAGGTCATTCCTCCTCCTCTGGAGATAGCCGGAAGAAGTAGAAAGAGGACCAAGAGAGTTTTACTGTTCTCTCTGAGGGTTCGAAATGGAATGCCCCTTTGCCCTTGCAAACATAAGGTGTGGAGTAATAACTGGCCCCCTAACATTTGGGTTTTGGACAGGGAATAGAAAGGGCTTATCACAGTTCTCAGGGGGCTGGGATCTTTGGTGCCTTCCCCTAACATTTCATAGTCCAGGCAAGAGTAGAAATTGAGGCCTCCCAGCCCATCTCCTTTCTCCTTCCCTTGCTGACTCCATCTCTTCCTCATCCATCCCGCGTGAATTGTGCCCGCTTGTCCAAGCTTTGCTCATACCACCTCCCAGTCATATCTTTGGCCGCGCCTTAGGTCTGGGGGTACACACATTGGTGGCACTGTCTACCCTTGAGAATATGGACCTGGGAAGAGGCCTGTGAAGGGCAGGGAATTCCAGTGTCCCAGGTACCCAGAGGGTCCTCTAGAGGGGAGACGGTACGTTCCTGTGGGCATGTCTCCTGACCTGTGGACTCCTCACCTGTGAGGAGGGAGGTCAGGGAGGGAGAGTGGGCCACAGCGGCCTCTAAACTGTGGAGCCAAGGGCGGAGGCCCTGGTTACCCAGGCCAGGGTGGTACTCTACATACCCCATAGATCCTGTAGATTTGATTACCCGACAGCCATCACTACGTTTTGCTTATTTCCTGTTCCTGGAGATGTGCCTATCCGGAGACGCCAAGGGCAGAACTGCAAACACAAATGGGATTAAAGACCTGGGACCTTCTCTTTAGTTTTATCACCTTTCTGATTCCAGCCAAGAATGTGTTGTGATTCCAAAACACACTCAACAACGATGTGCTAGGTCTATTTTGGTTTCTGCATTGATTCACAATGAATAAAAATTAAGTTGGTACTAAATTTTATGGACTCATTTTTTTTAATTTCTCCTCTTTGAGCTTTAACTAGATAGTGCCTGTGGACGCTGAAGGAAATTTTAATTAGCATTTTACTATTGCAAAGACAGGAACCCTGATAATTGCTCGGCAACTTCAAGTTGGAGCCTTCTTTCGCCCTGCCACACACCTCCAAGCACTTGCCTACCCATGTCACACATGTCCTTTAGCACTCTGCTCAAAACTGGTTTTTATTACAAAGTCTGCCCTGGTCACTGCGGCCCTACCTTTTGCTTATCTGAACTTCTAGATGTGTGCCAGAATGGGACATCCCCACCCTCGCCCCATCCCAGGTCGCCTTGTATTAGTAATTAACTTCCATGTGATACCTTGTTTTCCTACTAGGTTCTCCAGGTAAGTAACTTGAGGGCAGGAATAACATTTCGAGGGTGTTCTTTCTGTGAAGTAGGTGACTTTCCTTATATTTTAATGGGTTCCCAAGTATGAATGAAAGAGAGAAGTGCGAGAGTGAAAACACAAGTAGCAGTTACTCACAGAGCTCACATGCTATAGAGGAAGGAAGAGCTGTTTTCTAAGGTGACGATTGTTAAGCTTTGGGGGGTCCTCGGACTCAACCGAGAAGTGTATACAAAATGCAGACACCCAGCTTTAGTGCCTCAGAGACTCCAGTGATTCTGCTGCAGACCGAGATTTGAGAACAACTTTCCAGGGGCATGACTTGCAAAACCAACTCTACTGACAAAAAATATCGCATGAATTTTTAAAAACAAAATTTTTTTAATAAAAGGAAATTTCCCAAGGAATATTGAGACAATACAAATAGAATACGTTCTCTTTGCCCACACACATAAAAATGTTACCAACAAAAATACCTGTAAATGTCAAATGCAAAATTGGCTACTTAATTTAAGCTGGTAGGTTTCATTCATTTATAATTAATCCTGGGTTTATTTTCAGCTCTGGCCTGTTTGCATTTGACCTTCCTACCTGTCTTCTGCTCTCTCTTGTTTCTGTAGTTTTGCTCATTAACTGTTGCATTTTCCAGCCCGGAGGAAGACTCTGACTTCCCGGGTCAGGTGTCCTCGTTCTTGCTGTTCGCCGCACGGTCCTGCCTTCCGCCTGCCGCCTGAGCGCTCGACAGGCAGAAATATGCTCTCGCCCCCTCCTTTAATCAGGGTTTAAGACACAGAATAAATTCTTTAAATTGTCTCACATTCTTCACAGTTATTTAAAAATCAAAAGTATAAAGTAAACAAATAAATGTATAGTTTATTTCATCTCCCAACGAACTCAAAATAGCCTCTAGACCTCAGACACAAGGTTAGAATACCATCCTTTGAAGTCGAAAAAAGAGAATGAGGTTAGAATTCACATAACTAACCCACCATGAGTTTGTAAATGTATTTTCAGTGAATTTAGATTAATTTATAAATCTCTTTAAGAAGTGAAGATGTCTCCCACGTTTTCCCAAGTTAAAATGTGATGTGAAGAAAAGTCGTATAATTAATTGTAACATGTTTAAGGTGATGTTGTCAAACAGAATGTTGGGTAGTGTCTTGAGTCCAGATAAATAGGAACACCAATAAAACTTTTTTGAGCACGTACACCTGCTATTCCCATCTATTTAGTAGGTATATCTTTAGGACAGAGAAGGGATATGCTCAAATGGAACATATGTTCCAGAACAAGACAAAATTTCTAATAGGAATACTTACAAATTTTCATTTCTATACTTGGCTTCTTTTTTTTTTTTTTTTTTGAGACAGAGTCTCACTTTCTTGCCCGGGGCGAGTGCCGTGGCGTCAGCCTAGCTAACAGCAACCACAAACTCCTGGACTCAAGCGATCCTACTGCCTCAGCCTCCCAAGTAGCTGGGACTACAGGCATGTGCCACCATGCCCGGCTAATTTTTGCTATATGTATTTTTAGCTGTCCAATTAATTTCTTTCTATTTTTGGTAGAGATGAGGTCTGGCTCTTGCTCAGGCTGGTCTCGAACTCCCGAGCTCAGAACGATCCGCCCACCTCGGCCTCCCAGAGAGCTAGGATTACAGGCGTGAGCCACCGCGCCCGGCAAAATCCTCTATTTCTTAACATTTTCATTGAATCTATCTTTTATTTTTTCCCATGCCTTGAATTATGCTTGCTCCTTTGTACCTTTTTTCCATCAAGTGTCTGCTAATCCTTGACTTCCATTTATATCTATGTGTAGGCGATTGTTTGTACTGTGTGTTAAAATTAAAGAGTACAGAGGTCTATTTTCCCCTTTCCGTATCCCTTGCAGGGAGGTTGGTTTTATGTACTGTATATGACTATCACATTGTGTGCATGAATATCAGGGAAGCATGATGTTAACCTTCTGAATGAAAAGGATATTATAATTTTTGATCAATTGCAAACACTAGCACCTAGAGGTCTGTGAGGCAAACACTGTTGCTTATCCAACAGCTGATTATCAACCTTTGTTTTAGTTAGCACACTTTTAATGTTTTTTATGCTTTTTAATTTTTATTTATGTGCTTTGTGTTCCTTACTTTAAGAGAATTGGGCCTTATCTCAGGGCATAAATCATAATTTTTTTTTCCAAACTAAATATGGTTCTGGTAAAAAATTGGGGTTTAGGTATAGGCCTATGACCCAATATTGATAATGGGACCTGAAGATAAGTCCTTGGATGCTTCTGCTAAGTTTCCAATACAGATGCATATTTTCTTTGTTTCAGTGTTGATGTGTCTGCACGTGATTACGTTTTGAGACAATGATGACACAAGTAGAAGAACCAAGAGATATGCTGAGGAAGGCAGAGGAGAATTAAGGGCCAGTCCACAAGTTGTCCTTTCCCAGATTTCATATTATATGAGCCATATTTATTTGAAATTTCTGGAATTCCTATCCCCAAATCATCTTATCTGGCAGATTATACAGTCATTTTAGGGGATCTCTGAATTTTGCATAGAAGCTAATGCTGCTGTCACAAACACTGGATGCACAAGGATGTGGAGTGGGTGAATAAGAGAACTGGCGTAGTTATTCTGCAACTAATTACTTCGTTTATAGTCCTATTTCTCCATCTTGTTTCTGATATATGCAGATTCCTACCTTGAGACTTCTCTCCAAAGAGTCTCCATTAAAAAGAATGATAAATGATGTCCATCCCTGTTCATTTTGACCTATGGTTTCCTATGCTTTGGTGTATCCCTCAAGCTATCTCACTGTTATCTTCTAGAAATTATTTTTTTTTTTTTTTTTTTTTTTTTTTTTTTGAGACAGAGTCTCACTTTCTTGCCCGGGGCGAGTGCCGTGGCGTCAGCCTAGCTCACAGCAACCTCAAACTCCTGGGCTCAAGCGATCCTACTGCCTCAGCCTCCCAAGTAG
>CAUYSK010000615.1:0-78122 GCA_963575035.1 Avahi laniger | reverse complement strand
GATTGTTTGAGCTCAGGAGTTCAAAACCAGCCTGAGCAAGAGCGAGACCCCATCTCTACTAAAATTAGAAAGAAATTAATTGGACAACTAAAAATATATGGAAAAAATTAGCCGGGCGTGGTGGCGCATGACTGTAGTCCCAGCTATTTGGGAGGCTGAGGCAGGAGGATTGCTTGAGCCCAGGAGTTTGAGGTTGCTGTGAGCTAGGCTGACGCCACGGCACTCTAGCCTGGGCAACACAGTGAGACTCTGTCTGAAAAAAAAAAAAAAAGAAAAAAAAAGAAAAAGAAAGAAAAAGAAAAAAAAAGAAAAAAAGGAAAAAAAGATGAAAGGTATACAACTGTTCATTACATTAGTCTTACAAGTTTTCTGAAGTTGAAGTTTTCAAAGTGGAACACTCTTTTTGAGATGGCAGAAAAGAAATAGGATCAAAAAGGAAAGAAAAATAGAGAGGTGCTGCTCAGGGACTCTCAGCAAAGGGGCTGGTGTTTTTTGCAAAAGGAAAAGCGGTAAAACGTCCAGATATGCTGGGGAACGTGACAGCAGAGGGGATTTGCACCCCACTTCCCACCTGGATTTGTGGGAAGCAGCGACCTTGTATGAAGGAATAAGGGAAGGAGAGCGGCAAGGAATGCTGAAGGCAAGTGGGCTGACAGCAGCCACCCCTGCCCAGCGACCTGGAGCAGGGCAGCAGGGCCTTGTATCATTTCCAGCGCTGCAGAGGGAGCTGTGAATTGCTAGCACTGGGCTCATCTCCCTGATGCCACGGTGCCAGCTGCCACTCCGGGAAGAAGGATGGGGAGAAAGAAACACTCAGTCTGCTGAGTTTAAACCTGGAAAGACTAACTTCACCCACAAGTGACTAATTTCATGTTTTATTCCACTCTATAGAATGGGGCTTGATATTGACATGAAGTTCAGTGGTTAAGAAAAAAATGGAGTGTTACATTCCTTGTTCACCTGTTTTCCTGTGGCATGAGTCTGTACCCACAACAGTATTTTCTCTCTAACAAACAGATATTGCTTGGAAGGTAGCAATTTATTCTTTACCTTGGACATTGGTAATTTAATCTGTATCCTGTTCCCAAGGATCCCCTGTGCTCAGTGTTAGCGGGCTGGGGCAAGGAGAGAGGAGAAGGTGACTTCACACTGATGAGCATCAAATAAGGGGACTCAGCTTTTTGTCTTCCAGCAGTCAAATTCCTCTTCTGGGAAGTGCTTCTCTCTTGAAATGACAAACCCTTTTACAGTGACCAATACTTTTAAAAAGTAGTATGTGGAAAGGCTTTCTAAAATCAAAATCCAATTTTGGTGATTACACAGTTGTTTCTTTAAGCTCAGACAAGGCACCTTATATACTCATAGAGTTTTGGAAGAATTTATAGTTACAATTATCAGCTTAAATTGTGTTTTAAACGTCAGCCCTCTAAAAACAACCCAGAAATATTCCTTGTAGTTTTGTCATTAAGCTGGATTTTTACTTGGCAGCACTCAAGGTGGGGATTTTTGCAACATTAAGATAACAATCTCTTTGCTGTAGATTTTTAGTACCCCAGGGATTCAAAGATCAAGTTGCTTAGAGACTCCCTGGAATTTGCAGAAAAAGCAAACTCTAATCTTGACATCTGTAATTAACGTTTTTATCTTACTCTGAAAGTTTAGTTTGCTGGCAGCTTAGCTACTCTTTGGAGCTGAATAAGGATCTTGCTATACCACATCCCACACGACTTTCCATCCTGAGGGTGGGGTGGGGAGATTTGGGTCTCTCTATGGGCATAGTGTCAAGCTGTTGTTCGTGTTATGCAATCGTTGCATATGCCTAAGTTTCCTTTCAATCAATCTCCCTACAGGTTTACCAAGCTAGGCTAACACTTGCCTGGTTTCTGAAGTTTTTTTATATTGAGGTTGAAGAACAATGCCTATGCATGCATAGAAGGTTGTGAAAATATCTGTGGAATATATTATTCAGTGAAATGTGAAAAATATCTGTATAATTCTGGTACAATTAAAGAATATGTCTTTTCCTCAGTAACTCAGATCATTGGCCGCTCAGGCAAAAGCAAGTTAAATAAACCTAAACGATATATGTACACACACACACACACACACACACATAGGCACACAGACACACATGCATTTTATTGTGGCTAAGGCACATGCCAGTTCTAATTGCTCCAACATTTTTTTCATAACTCTTCGGACTGAGGTGCACAAGTGCTTGGCTAACATACCAATCAAAACCAAAATAAAAAGAGAGAATCCATGTTTCTCTTACTCTTTTTTTTTTTTCGAGACAGAGTCTCACTCTGTTGCTCGGGCTAGAGAGGGTGCCATGGCGTCATCCTAGCTCACAGCAACCTCAAACTCCTGGGCTCAAGCAATCCTTCTGTCTCAGCATCCCAAGTAGCTGGGACTACAGGCATGCGCCACCATGCCTAGCTAATTTTTTCTATATATTTTTTTAGCTGTCCAATTAATTTCTTCTATTTTTTAGTAGAGATGGGGTCTCACTCTTGCTCAGGCTGGTTTCGAACTCCTGAGCTCAAACAATCCACCCGCCTCGGCCTCCCAGAGTGCTAGGATCCCTCTCACTCTTAAAAGACAATTTATTGACTGGACTAAGCCACAGTTGCTAGAGAGAGTATGATAGTCACTTCATGCATTCAACAAATATGTGTGTGACCCCAACTCCCGGGCCACCATCCTCACGGAGGATATTAAGTAAACAAGACAGTGTGTGTCCCACTGCCTCCGACATGCGAGCGAGGGAAGAGAGAAAAACGAACAAGAAATAAAATTGATAAAATAATGGTCAGATGGTGATGAAAGCCAAGAAGAAACTAAAAGGGAGAGATGTCACAGTGTGACTGTGGATCAGCGTCAGATTGAGGGGTCAGGGAACGTCCCAGCGGAGATGACTTGTGAGCCAAGACCTGGATCACAAGACTTTAGGATATAGCTCTGTGCTCTAATTTTTCAGGTTGTTTTGTGACTTGGCTATGAGAAAAAGATCTCCTTCATATACATTTAAATGAAGTGATTAGAATACACATCTCATGGATGGGGTTCTATATTATACTCTCAGCTCCCACCTACTTCCTTTTTAAGCTTCATTCTAAAATGATATGATACAGCAGGAATCCATTTTTGAAATGTAAAGTGGCAAACTAAACCCATTAACTATGAGTGATATAGACCCAAAAAGACATCCCAGCAGGGGCTGAGCTGGCCTTTTAGATGAAATTAGTGAGGTCACTGCTGTGCCGTCTGTCATAGGCTTGCACATCTCAGTCTTTATCAGTGACCAAAATTATCCAACAAAACAACTCCTTAAGTGCTTATGATGAAGAACAGCTACCCACACACCCAGGCAGGCATTCTTACATTCATATCTCCTGTGAATCCATCAGCTAGCAGTTCCCATGCTCAGGCTAAGGAGCAGACGTATTTCTTGTCAGGCAGTTTATCTATTGAGACGCTGTAGGATGTTCTTTATCTATCATCTTGTACTCCATGTACCATAACTCTTCTGGCTTATGACTTGTAGACAACAGAAATAGCCACTTGAAGGTGTCCCATGCAAAGTTCTGCTGTTGATAAAAAATAACAACCACTAGTCATATAATCCTGTGCCAATCATTAGTTCTCCCTGAACATTAATTTTTGTGTTTAAAACAAAGAAATTTAACAAGATGAACTCTAAGTTCTAATTCTAACGTCTTAGGATTCCACGAAAATGATCTCAACAATATTTCTTCCCAAGGTAAGATATAAAACATTTGTTTAAATGCAAGAAAGAATAATATCTGAGCATTTTGAGAACTGAATCCCCTGGGAATATACTTGGCTGTAGCTAATGAAAAAGTTAACAGTGGCTTAAACAAATAAGGTTTTATTTTCCCACATACTAAGATGCCTGGAAGTATGCTTTAGCTGGTGTTGGTTCAGCAGCATCACAATGTGAGGGTCAGCTTATCTCTTGATCTCTCCCTCATCTTGCAGCCTCGAGTTCACAGACTGGCTGCTGTAACTACAAAAATCATGTCCTCATAACTGGCTGAAGAGCTGGGAGATTAGTGGAGATAGGAACAATGCCAGCCAGGTTTGACCTTTCTATCTGGAAAACAAAGCATTTTATAGAAGGTCCTGCAGCAGCCAACTCCTTTGGTCTCACGTGTCAGGTGGCCAACTCTAGGTCCAGGGTGACTGCAATCTTGCTTCTCCAGCCTGACAAATGGAGATCTCAGTGTCTTCAATGGTTGTTGGGTCAGTCAAGCAACCATGTCTATTATAATCATTTCAGTATTATATCTTAATATCCCTGCACATCTCCTAAATTACAATTCCCAGGATAGTTGCCTAAGATTTCACTAAAATACAAACATAGAACCAACATTGAACTATGGGATAATTGAAATTTTTGAAGGCATTGGCTTGTAGTAAACGTTAGCAGGGAAAAGCGATACCAATTGGTCAAATGGGAATGCCGCAACATTTGCCAAAACAAATTAAGGCTAACACGTGGCTGATTTTTAAAAAAATATATTTTCTACTTGTAAAAGAAATACAGACTTATCAAACAAGAATTTTAAATTGTGGGGATTTATAAAGAAGAAAGTGAAAGTCATCTAAAAGTAACCCCAGATATATTTAGTATATGCCCTTTCCAACATCAACATTTTTCTGATCATTCGACATATTTTCTTCCTTCTTCTACTTCATTCTTTCTGTAACTATGCTACATTCTCCTGAAATCTGCATCCTTCTCCTGAATATATCCTTGTCCTCTTTCAATATGGTCATTGTGTTACATTCCACTGTGAAGTATCAGTGTTAAAAGCGCAGAGTTGAGCCAGACTGTTCAGATGTCACCCCCAACACAACCACTTACCAGCTGCATAACCTTGGGCAAGTTACTCTACCTCTTTGTGGTTCAATTTCTTCATCTTTAAACTGGTATAATAATACTATCTAGGCAGAGGATTGTAGTGAAAAATGAAACAAGTTAATCCCTGTAATGTACTCAGTACAGTATCAGACAAATAAATATTAATAGTAGTGCTCAATAAATGTCAGCTATTTTGTATTGTATGAAAATATGTCAACAAATTTTATTAATCCTGAAATGGTAGATATTAAAATTATTTAAAAATATGTGATCTTATAAATAGCCTATCCAGTAATATCCTTGAAAATACATCTTTGTCCAATAATTTCTTCCATCCGGGTACTAACCGGGCCCGACCCTGCTTGGCTTCCGAGGTCGGATGAGATCGGGCGCGTTCAGAGTGGTATGGCTGTACACTGTCCGATAATTTCTTAAGGATACATTCCCTCAAATTTCTGAGCCAAAGGATACCCACACTTTAAATTTTGACATTTATTTCCAAGCTGCTTTTCAGAAGACTTGTTCCAGGCCATGTACAGAGTACCTGTTTTGTGCAGAACAATGCCTGTTTTTCCACACTTTTGCCAATGCTAGATATTAATTTTTGAAAAACCAATTGGTGAAAAATCTCATTACCCTTTTAATTTGCATTTCTTTGATTAGTAAAAAAGTTTAAGAATTTTTTAATATTTTAACCATTCATATTTTTTAATGAATTATTCAATTGTATCCTTTGAGGCTTAACTGACTGTTTACTATGTTAGATGACCTATATGTCCTTTAAATTAAACATTCCAATGGCAAAAATGAGTCTGATAATTTCCCAAACATTTCTTTTTGCATTCTTAGTGACTGCTACCAAATTTTTCTCAGTTTGAAAGAAATATCTAATCAAGAGGAATGTTCAGCCTTTATGAGATGTACATCTGGGAAACACCTATGAAAAAGGACATAGTAGAAAGGTAGGGAAAAAAACAGGAAGGAGATTATTTTAAATAAGAATGAGTTAGTGAGTTAACTATTTGATTATTTTTTATTTTGATTATATTTAATTTGTCTTATTGTCCTTTCGATGTCTTGAATTGCCAGAAACAAAGAATGAGACTCTTGTTTGTAAGTATTCCCAATGTACATCTTTGCAGGGAATGTAAGTCACATAACACAGCTTTTTCAAAACACTTTCCTAGGACCACTTGCCTCAGCACCACTTGAAGAGCTTAAATACCTGATTTAGGAGTTCAATCTTACACTAAGGATGAGCGTCTCTAAAGATACAGACAGGATAGATGCGCCTTTTAAAGGCCCTTCCCAAGGGATTGTTACACACGCCAATGCTGGAAGAACTTTGGAAAGTGCCAGTTTAGTAACATTAGTTCATTCAATTGTTCATCCATTTGTTTAAAAAAAAAATGAAGAGAATTATTGAGCACCTACAATGTGCCAGCCACTGTTCTAGAGACACAACATTGAACTAAACAAAGTCCATGGACACTGTAATGGAGGAAGTCAAACAACAAACAAACAAATGTGTACTATCGTGCAAGGCGGTAAGTGCTATTACAAAGAAAAAGGCAAAGTAAGAGGAAAGGGGATGATGTAAGGTGGGTACTTCTTTAGATTTATTAATAATCAATGTTTTATTTATCTCTTTTGTAAACAATATAGATACTTTTTTTTTCTTTTTGAGACAGAGTCTCACTGTGTTGCCCGGGCTAGAGTGCCATGGCATCTTCCTAGCTCACAGCAACCTCAAACTCCTGGGCTCAAGTGATCCTCCTGCATCAGCCTCCCGAGTAGCTGGGACTACAGTCATGCGCCACCACGCCCGGCTAATTTTTTCCATATATTTTTAGTTGTCCAATTAATTTCTTTCTAATTTTAGTAGAGACGGGATCTCGCTTTTGCTCAGGCTGGTTTCGAACTCCTGAGCTCAAACAATCTGCCTCCCTTGGCCTCCCAGAGAGCTAGGATTACAGGCGTGAGCCATCGCGCCCGGCCAACAATATAGATACTTTACTATCAATCTTAGAGGCATTCCAGTTTCTCAGTTCACCTGAGTTTGGGGCTGGCTCTCAACATATGCTTGCTTCCTTCCATCCCCACCTACTGGAGACTGCTGGCCCCATGGAGTATTAGCAAGGGATGAACTCAGTGACCAAAGGACTGGCCATCTCCATCAATAAGATCATGAACAAACACGTGTGCGGTAAACAACATAGACAGCAATCAAGCAGTGGTAAAATATAAACCAAGGCAATATTCACAGTCTACCTAAACCTAATAAATCATCAACTAAAATCTTCAAGAAAAGCACAGGCCAAGTCGCCTGGCAGCCACAGCACATTGGACAGCACCAGCAGCATAGTGAGCTGTGGCTGCTGAGTTTCTGCTGGGGAGCTGCGACTTCCTGAGCATTCTATCACTCAGTGCTTGGGCCAAAGGAGGGTCTAGGGATGGGAGCCGGAGGGATGAGCCAAAAGCTCCAAAAGGCCTTGAAACAAATCTGGTTAAACCAAGCACTGGTCTAGAAGCTTTTAGACTCTAAATCTGAAATCCAGCCAGAAAAAACCCATACCAACAATTCCTCCTCTTTTAAAAGTAGCTGCAATAACAATAGTAATGGAAACACATATCTGGCAAAAAGTCATACATAGATTTTTTGGCAGTTAGAGTTGACTATGTAGCCCTGGAGATTCAAGTAAGGGCCTACTCAACTAAAATCAGAGTTTTTAAACTGGTATCCATGCATTGACTGGTCCATGAACCCTTTGATGTAAGCAAACTTTCTCTCTCTCTCTCCCCCTTCCAACTCATTGTGTGTGTGTGTGTGTGTGTGTGTGTGTGTGTGTGTGTGAGTATAGTGAGGAGACTGTAACCCAATAAAGCTTAGGAACTGCTATCTTGGACCAAGGATCAGCATCCTTTAGACCTTAAGCTGGAATATCTAATTCAGCCACAGAAGGGTCCTAGTTAGGATGGATGTCATGAAATCCTATTTCCATACAGACCCTAGCGCACTGAGACTCTCCCTCACAGTTATAAAATGTCTCATGCCATGTGAGTTCAGCCCTTTGGACAGGATGGTAAAAGCTTTATCTTTGTTATGTATGAAGATCTATGTTAAGCATTTTAAAGACCACATCACTGTGTTAAGTATCTATCAGTGCATAATAAACCATCCACAACTTAGCAGTGTTATTTACTAATGATTCTATAAGGTCAGTAACATCAGTAACATGGACTGGGTTCAGCTGGACAATTCTTTTGGCTAAGAATTACAATGCCTGGGTTTAGAATCCCATAATATCCTTTTTGCCACATTCATTAGTCAAGGCGCATCACAAGGCCAGTCCAGACTCAAGGGGGCTGAGAAACAGGGTCCACCTCCTGACGGGAGGGGCTGCAAAGACACACTGCAAAGGGGCTGCACACAGAAGAATCACCGTGGCCTTCTTGAAAACAATCTTCCACACCTGCGTGCTGCAGAATGTATGATTAAAACAATGCATTGTCTGTGATTTGCTTGAAAACATCCCAGAAAAATGGGAGAATAGTTAAAACAAAAACGACCAAAAGTGATCATTATTGCAGCTTGATGATGGGCGCATGGGGATTATTTTACATTAGTCTCTCTGTAATACTTTTGTGTGTGTTTGCAATTTTTTAAGTACGAAGATTAAAATTAAATTATCGAAACGCATACTCTCAATTAATCCTTATGACAATTCTCTTCTTCCTTTTTACATACGTGGACACTAAGATAGGGAGCAGTCATGTGACTGGCCTTTGCTAAGGTCACTCATGTAGTAATAATAGCTAACATTAATAAAGACGTACAATGTGCCACACCTTTCAACCGCATTGTATGTCATATCTCATTTAATCCTCACAACGCTATGCATCAGGTGGTATTATTATCTCCATTGTTCAGATAAGAAATTCCGGAAAGCTGCCCAAGGTCACAGAAAAGTGGTGAAAGCATGATTTGGATCCAAGAAATGTGTTTCCAAAGTCCCTACTCTATAAAGAAGCGAAGCTAAGATGAGAATCAAGCTTTTTATGGCCCCAGCAGTAGGCTTTCCATTCCATGGTGCCAGGCTGGGATGTTCAGAGGTGGGTCCTTCCTGGGTCACATTCTTTTAGTCCATTGCCTGCCTGAGTTTCCCCTCCCAAATCTGCACATAGTACTGACCGTTAATATCCCATAGTCATAAGGAATGTGACTAAACGGCAAAATCCATTTCCCATAGGGGGAACTCCCTATTTTCTTCTATTAAATATAATAATATATCTGTAAGTGCCTTAAAAATTGTAAGATAATATGGAGGGTCCACTCATTCTCACTTAAGTAGCATTTTAAATGAACAAATATTTGAAAAATTATTTTTAAAGACTTTCGAAAGAAGCTGAATCTCGTGGTGAAGTTCCCCTTTGGAATTCTCCTTCCCAATATCTGCAACTGTAAGTGTGTTTCTTCCTTCTAAGAGGATATACTCTGTACCACGTCTGAGTACTCCCCTGTCTACTGTCAGAGCCTCAGCCATTCCACCCGAGACTACAGCTCATCACTCCTGACTCTGGGGAAGTGAGAAAGTGCGATTTACCAAAATACTTAGCAGGGAAACTGGAGGAGTGATTTGCTCCGATGTCATGGGAAGAAGCATCACTAGGCATTGCCTGGGAACTCGCTTGTCCAAGTCCATCAGCAGCAGCGCCATGTCTCAACTGCACCGGGAGGTCTACAGATTCCGATCAGAGGAGTGTGTGTGTGTGTGTGTGTGTGAATGAGGTCGTGACTTAGCTGGACACATACAAAAATTTCAAGGGAGCATTCCCTCTGAGAGTTAGCTGGTGATACAAAAATCTTGACAGAATATTTCATTGAGATTCAGAATTGAAATTGTTCTTCTGGGGTCCTAAAATATCCTTTTGTAAGATGGGCTGTGTCCCTTCCGTGACAAAGGGAAAGTAAGTAAAGTAGTGCCTTGCTCACATGCACAGAACATTGGCGTTACTTGGCAGCAGTCCTCTCCCAAGCACCCCAGCTCTGCAGAGAGGACATTAAAGGGCTGAAAACATTAATTGATTGATTGACATGGAGCTGTGCAAATGTTTTCTGATGCTTCTTTTTCGTAAGAAATCAAAATTAAGACGCATGAGAATGCAGAATCAGCTAATTACAAAACTTAATATTATATGTGTGTGTATGCGTGTGTGTATATAGTTATGTGTGTATATATGGAGAAAGAATGGGAGGGAAGAGAAAAGAAAGAAGAGAGTCAGGCAAGCTCCTTTTAGACAAGCTCCTTAATCACCCAGGTCTCAAACTCGGTCAATTACAATAACACATAAAATAGTTAAATATTTAATAAAAACGCAGTTGGAACTTGACCTCAAATACTCGTAGGTGCATTGTATGTATCAGGTTTCCCAGAAACAGGAGTCATAAAAACACATTATTTATAAAGAAGTATTTTCTCTCCCCATCCAAGTAAACTCTTCCCCTGGTAACCACGCAGCTGTCGCCTTTGGGGTAGAGGTTGGGTACGGGTGCTAACTTCGCTGTCTTTACATTTCCTAAAACTAGACAAAAGTAAATAAAAATTTGAATTCTCCCTGGCATTCTGAATTTCAGAGAAAATAGAAGTCCATACCAGAATAATAGGCCCAGTTGATTAGCCAGATACCGTGAAGGGATCGTAATTGAGAGTTGGAACTGCTGGGTTTTTAATTTTAAAGTCGCTGCTACTCAGTCTGGAATGCGCTCTAGGTCACTGCTCTCAGCACATACCCCCTTGAAATCATGGCCACCAGACATTTTTCTTTCACTGTGGGAAAGTGTCGAATCCTTTCTCTTTTGTGTGTGCATATTTGAGTCACAGGAAATGGTCTTTACATCCTACTCAGAGAAATGAATGAGGTGTGAGAACATTTTAATTTCACACAAATGCTTCATGTCTTTATCAGCCTGGATTTACCTTTGTTTCTTTTATATAGTTGCTTAAAGATTCTAACAATTATAAAAGTGATATAGATTCATTCCAGAAAATCTAGACACACAGATAACGAATGGAAAGAAGTAAGGGAAGCCATTTACAGTCACGCAAAGACAGCTGCTATTAGTATATCCAGTTTGGAAGCATTTCTGAAAAGGTGAATTATGAATTTTTCATTATTAGGTGTCATCTTTATATTCTCAAGAAAAGTGCCTATGAAGTGATTTATAATTTCGTCACAAATAATTCTGATACTTATAAAATAAATATAGAGCCATGACAATGTTACAATTTTATTGAAAATAATGTGTATTGCAATAAATAAACATCACTGAAAACTGAGAAGTAAACCTGAAATTGTATCTATAGAACTGGAGGCAGTTAGGATAATGGAAATAACATTGGCCTCGGTTAAATTCAAAAGAGGTTTGGGTCTCAGCTCTGACACTAATTCTTAGTATAATCAAGAAGAATCATTTTACCTTTATTAAGTTCAGTTTTATCTATGAAATGAAGGGGCCAGATTTTACTTATAAGGGCCCTTCTAGCATTACAGTTGTCTGCTACCAGGTTGAACAGAGTCAACAGTTGAGCACATCTTTGCTAGATTTTACCTGTACATGCAACTGCTTCTGAATATTCAAATTACTAATTCCATTTTTCATTTATAGATGAGCTTATCCCGATGATCACTCTAATTCTCCATCAGTGAAAACATAGCCAAAAAAGAAAACCAACTCAAGAGTTATTCTCTTGGTCGTAAATTTGTTCATCCTCTAAGCAGACTAAAGTGAAATATGACAGAAATGACTTTTAGAGCTACAATATAGTCAAGTTCTTTCCTCAAGCAGAGTCTCAGATAATCTGTAACAACATCAAGAACTCCATTTGTATGAAAGAGAAGAATTATAGAATCAGTTTGAAAGACATTGGAGTGATAATATAATCTAATTTCGCCTTATAGCAGGGTGGCAAATTCAAATGTAGACAGGCACCATGCACGCAGGTGATATAAATGTCTCTTCATATCTGACCCGCGTCATTGAATGAAGAAACCCAACGAGAACGTGACAGAGGCTGTGTGAACTGGAAAAAGCACACTCGCTACAAAACGCAAAGATCCAGTGGAGTGTTGGCATGAGGAATATAGGTATAAGATAGCCAAATCTTCTGATTTTTTAAAAAAAAAAGCTGGTAATCCAGATTGTGTGTTTGTGTGTGTGTGTAAATTCCCAAGTTTCTAATTTTGGCCCAAAGCTTTTTTCCCCTGCACTGTGTGTGGGCCAAACAGCACAATGGTGGGCCACCAATGTACAAACCTCCATTTCTATAGAAAAGCCAATTTCCTCCATTTTCTGGAACTGCACAGTGATGCCACTGAAACATTCAGGTAAAAAGTGGAAGACCGAGCCAGTCATCTGGGGGAGGGAGGCCAAAGCCGACATTTTAATAAAACAACCCCAACATTTAGACCCAAGGAGATACATTTTGAAACTATTTTCTCCAAATAGCTTCATGTTTATTCCTTCACTCATACATAAAGTAGCTGATGATGATTGGATTGTTTTATTCCTAGGAGAATAAACATGCACACAGATCTTTGCTTTTCAGAATAGGCATTCTTAAAAAATAAATTAACCCCTTTTAAATGAGCTTGGTAAAAAGCCTTATAATCAATGTATGCAATTTCCTTGATTCAGGTTAAGCAATAAAATTATACCAAAGCCTCTGACCATCCCTGCCACCCACTGCCAGCCACAGTTAGAAAGGAGGAACATCGCTAAAAAAGATATTCCACTGCTTTACCGAAGCATCGAACGTTAGAACGCTTGTCCCTCCCTCTCGTTCCTGTAAAAACATCTGTGCAAAGTGGGGCCAGCTGGCTTGCAAATATGTTCCTTGATGCAGGCCAGCTTTCAGCCCCTTCCTAGCACCCTTTGTCTGGTCGCCTTTCTGCCAGTGTGCATTTCCCTATTAAACATCTAATGCTTAATGAAAAAAATCAATGTTAACAGGTTAAAAGTTAATGCGCTTCACCTGTTTCACCTCCTTCCATTAGTAAACTTGGACCAGCGAAGGGGGATTTGACATATTACCTGTTTGCCTATCTCCTCCATGGGGGAAATGATGAGGGGTGCTCAGGAGCTGTTCATCAAAATGTCAGGCTCCAATTTGGTAAAATCATTACAACACCTGCTTTCTGGGAATTGCCGTGAAATCTCACTCCTTTTCCCTTTGTAGACAGCTTGCTGTCGGCCAAGAAATACACCCACCCACGACTTTTATTTACAGTTCAAGGCCTATTTTGGGATAATGGGAAGGAAGGAAATTTCAGGAATCACCTAGTGGGGAACAGTCCTTACAGGCTAAAGCAGAAAGGCATCCAGCCTGCTTGGGAAGCCTCCTGTAATTACGGGGTTCTTAAAACATTGTCAGGGATTTCCAAAATTTCCATTAGTTCAGACTCGCTAAGCTATGAGAACAGTTCCACCTGGAAACTATCTCAATTTCAGCCAAGCCAGTGAGCATCTGATATTCAGATAGATTAAGAAGAAATAATAATGTGCAGAAAAGGGGGGAGGAGTAGTCTTAGGCACTTGAAACCATTGAAAAGGCTTAAAATGGCAAAATGGTGATCTCTTAGCACAGAGCTGGGGTTTTTGGGACCAAAGCCTAGACCCAAGATTCAGGTCTTTGCCTCTTTCTATATCCCCTTTTCTTGCTCAGAAACACCTCTCTCCTGTGCTTGTTACACAATGACACCCTCAGAAAAAGGAAAATGTGGGTCTTCTTGGCTCACTGGGGGATTTTAGGCAGTTTTTAATTCCCAAACTGCTAATGGTTTTTTCCCTACCACCTTGCAGCAAAAAGGTAAATGCTAAAAGATAGGCCACAAACTCTGAAGATGCAAGTGATGGCTCTCTCCTGACCCAAATTCAGCTGCTGACTTTCCCAAGGATAAGCCATGATCTCACACCAATTACTGTTGCCAGATGTAGCAAATGAAATTACAGGGTGCCAGCTAAATGTGAATTTCAAATAACAGTAAATAATTTTTATTATCCATCCCAAATATTACATGGGCATACTTACACTAAAAAATATCTATTTAGCTGAAATCAAATTTAACTGGGTATCCTGTATTTTATCGGGCAACCCCACTATCAAGAGATTCGGGAAAATGGTTGGGTTTTGCAGCCTAGTGAATTGAGGAAGAAAATTCATTCAACGAAGCTAGTCAATAGGAATTTTAAAAATATATAAAGCTCTTGCCTGCCAGAAAAATGCTAAAAAAATGTTAAAGGATCCACCTTACCCTACCTCATCCTACCTCTTTAAATGAATAGCTAATCTCATGATGCTCCCCCAAGGATGAACATTAGAGTCATGCAGCAAACAGTTAAACATTTCTAATGCTTACACCCTGCCCTAAACAAAATGAATCAGAGTAAGATTTTTTTAAAGATGTCCCATAATTCTAATGAGCAGTCAGATTAAGAAGCATTGAGCTAAAAAGGCAATGAAGAAAAGCTGAGATGTGGCAGAGACTGTGTAATTTTTTTAATTCAAGGTTCCTAGACCTTAATGCACATTGGATTCACTCAGGGATTTTTAAAAAATTACTGAAGCCTGGCAACGCCCCCTCCCCAACAGACATTCTGATTTAAGTAGTGCTGGGTATAGCCTGGGCATCTGGATTTGTAAAAGTTCCTCAGATGTTTCTAATGTAGAAAAAAGTGTGGAAACCGCTACTCAAACCTAATATTCCTCTGTTTCTTAGGATGAGAACAGCACTAATTACTTTTCTGGGAGTAGGAATGAAATCTGACCTTCTGACCATATGTAAAATTGAATTAGATGTTACTTTTTAAACCTATTTTTCCCATGTTGCCTTGAAGACTAAAACCTTATGGATGAGATGTTGTTTTCAGGAACTTAACTCTGGATCTGTTTATAGGGTGGTTATTAATCCTTTTGCCAGTTTTATAGAGAGGAGAATGACAGTCACCCAAGAACGTTCCATTAACTCCTTGCTTTAATCATATGCAATAATAATGATTACACACCCGCATAACTCAGGAGCCATATTTTGTTTGTATGGAGAGATTGCTCAGTGCACAGACTGATAGACCGAGATAAGGCGAAGAGTGTGATGTTAACCTCCAGACAAATTTACAAGAAGGAAAAAAAAAAACAATCTGGGCCTTGATAATTCACATGTAGTCACAAGAGACATTGACCTTTCTTGCTAAATTGTTAAATGCACACTGGTCCCTGGAACTGTTAGTCCTTCAACATTTAAAAGCTTACTCACCCCCAAGAGATTATTCGGCCCTGATCTGAAGAGAATGCAAGAGCCTTGCTTTAGCGCCAAAAGCCGATAGATCTAAATTTGCAAAGAAGCATGATTTGTGGGAGGATGTAGGCTTTACCCCAGCTGCTGCAGTAATCTGAGAGCCAAAGGAAGATATGACTGTCGGAGAAGACACCTGATGAGTTCCAGAACTTCAGTTGAGGGAAGTATTTCACAAGACCGAACAATTTATCAAAAGTGGCCAAACGCTGCCAGCAGTATGTAGTGTGTCATGGGTGAGTTGATGGGATCCATTTGTGATAAAGACAGGGTCCCAGCATCCTGCCAGGTAGTGGAGAGGTAAACTGAACCAGTAAAGCAATGACTAATACAAAGAAAGAAGCACATCTGTTATCAGGGCGCCTGAAGTTTTATCGCCCTGATAGAAAGAAGGGGAGATCTTACTGTCTGTATAGGGTATTTCAAGCCCACAAAACACTTTCTCATTCCTCATATTTTGGGAAAACTTTGGAAACATAAAATTATTTTTTGAAAACATGTAACATTTCTCGTGACTGTGCTTTTGGGCCTTGTTGCTTGCTTAATCATTTCATAAAGTCCTTCATTAAAGGACTTTAAGGATCACTGAAATGATACACCCTTTTTAATATTTTCTAGTTTGGAAATTAATAGGACAACTTGTGTCAGATTCGTTTTGAAGGAGATACGTAAACCTGTCCATGACATGATAAAATGTTAGGAAAACTTGTGTTTTAAAACTTTAAGTTCATCAAGGGTAGCTCTTCCTTTAAGAGAACTTAATATGTGAAATTCAGTATTTACATAAAAGTGAGCATTTACTTTAGCTAAGGATTCTTTGCTTTACAGGTCTCTCCAACAGGGTCATGTTCTACACCAAGTTCCTTAGTATATTAAGAATGTTTGAATTGCAGATACTACATCAATAAATAAATTCTCAGTGAAGAAGTATTGGTTCAAGCAGGGGACACCTACATTGTCAAAGCTGAATGAAGCAATTAAAATTTCAGAGGGTATCAACTACCTCAAATTACTTATTTGATATACTGTCTTAGGGACATTTAACTTATGCAAACTGATTAAGAACTGCTCAGCCTTTTTCACTCAGGATTAAGAATAGCAATTCCTTTACAAGTTTCTTTGATCTCCCCAAGAGATCAAAGAGTGAGTTTACATATTCCCCCATTTAAATCAATGAATTATATTTAATACTAGTGATTTGAGTATGCATTTTTTTCATTCATTCGTCAAACTTAACTTTAGCACCTAGCATGTCTCAGGCACAATGACAGTTGCTGAGAGAAACCGAAGTGAGCAAAAGAGATACAGCCTTTTCTATCCTCAAAGATCTTACAGGTTAGTGAAGAAGTCAGACATAAATTACACAAATTACTACTTACAGGTGTTCTGAAGGATAAGCACAAGGTCCTATGAACTGTATGTAGGGGACATTCCCTAGGCTAGGGATTCAGAAAAGGAGTCCCAGTGGGAGTGGCATTTGAGCTAATGCAATGTTCTTAGTAATAACAGCTCCCATTTATTTTTGACCTTATGCCAAAAGTGCTTTAAAAATGTTAGCTTATTTAAGCTTGATGATGATCTATTGAAGTAGGTACTTTGATTATCCCATTTTGTACACGGGGAAACTGAGGCTTAGAAAGGTCAAGTAGCTTGTTAAAGGTAGCCACACCTAGAAAGTAGCAGAGTCTGCGATGGAACGCAGATATGTATTACGCATTATGCATTGCACTCAGCCATTACCCATAGGGCCTCTCCAGTGAAAGGGCGAGATGAGCGAAGTAAAGGGAGGAAAAGAGTGTCCCAGGTGAGGGATAACTATGATCTCAAATGACTAAGAGTGTAGGTTATAACAAACTTGTGTATTTGGCTAAACTAACAGAAACTATCAAGTAAACATCTCCCAACAGAATCTAATTTCTGTAACAGCAAGATGCTCCCTTCATATCAAATATTTGCAAAGACTGTCACCTAGTGGCAGCAGGTGGGAGGCAGCTTTTGGGCTAGTACAGGGGTGGGGAACCCCCAGCTTTAAGGCCACATGTGGCCTTCTAGGTCCTTAAGTGTAGCCTTTTGACTGAATCCAAATTTTACAGAACAAATCCTTTTATTTTTATTAGTATTTATATTTTTATTTTATTTTTAAATGAATGTATTTATTAATAAAATACCAAAGAATAAAATAAGTTTCGATGAAATAATCCTCCCAGATTGGCCAGCACAATTAGAACACAACAGTAAGCTATAGGGGCTAAATCAACAGCTGCAAGGCTCGTGATTTAGTTCTAACTTCCCCTGCCTGACTGGCGCCAGAGGCTGGTTGGTGAGAGTTTATGGGGGTCGAGTATGCCAGTCTGTTACCAGCTTTTGATAACAGTGCACTGTGTTTCTGTTTGGAGTGGAATCTGTGAATAGTTGCACAGCTGAACAGTATTTTTAATTCTATCTGCTTAACAGCCCATAATGTCAAAGAAGACCAGGAGAACACTGAAGGAAGAAAATAGATTTTTTAAATGAGGATTGGGAATTGCAATATTATCTTGTTTCTGCTAAAGATAAGATGATTTCCTTGCTTTGTGATACTGCAATATCAACATTAAAGAAACTCAATGTTCATCAGCATTATAACATTCATAAGGACCACAAATATTTTAAATTAGAGGGAGAGGTACAAAACGTGGTATTGCAGAAATTAAAAGATGAAAAGCAAAAGCAAAGACAATTTTTTTTTCAAGCAGCAATAAGACCTGGAAATAATGCCATTGAAGCAACTTATAAAGTGGCTTACATACTCAGGAAAAAAGGGAAGCCATTCAGTGATGAAGAAATTGTGGAAGAATGTATTGTCAAAGTTGTGGGTTGCTTAGACCCCTATAACATTTCAAAGTACGAACAACTGCCTCTTTCAAGGAGAACCATAACTGATCAGCAGCATGACTTAGCCTTCAACTTAACAGAACAACTTTATGCAATGCTTCAAAGGAAAATATATATTATTTAATCTCTTTGGATGAACCAACTGATACTACTGATTTGGCACACCTTTTATACTTCATTCAGGTCATAACAGAAGATTTTCTTTGCTACAAAAAATTATTAACTTTGGGCGCTCTTGCAAACAGAAAATGAAGAATAGATATCTTCAACAACTTTCAATATAAATGGGAAATTGGGATTAATTTGGTAAATTTAGTGAGTGCATGTACAGACAGTGCACTTTACATGACAGGAAAACATGAAGGGTTTATTGCACAGATAAAAATAAGTATTAACAGATCCAGATGCTCTCATTTCTTTTCATTCTATCTTGCATCAGCAAAATATCTGTGCTAAAGCTACTATTTTAAGTGACACTCTGCAACAAGATGTAAGTGTTGTTAATTATATTCCTGCAACTGCAACATGGCATCTTCAGTTTCCTAACATGCTAAAGTTGAAAGATGAGGTATTCAGTGTGGATTTGCCATATCATTCTAAAGTGCATTGGCTATGGCAGGGTCAGGTGTTAGCCAAAATTTGATCTCTGCACGAACAGATAGTTAAATTTTATGTAGAACAGAATCAGCAATGCAAATTACTGCAAGAAGATTTCTAAAGGAATGCAGCATTTTTGTGTGATATGTCAAATCAAAACAACTTGAATATTTCTTTGCAAGGTTAAACTAAGTCTATATATGATACATGACAAAAAATACAAGTATTTTCAAAAAAGCTTTCTTCAAACCACTTCTTCTTCAAAAGGAAATTTCAGATGAACATTTTCCCTGTTAGCAAAGGTCACTGATGAGCAGGATGATATATGCGAATCATTTGAAGAATACACAGCTGTTATAGACCTATTAATTGGTGAATACATTGAAAGTTTCACTGACTTTGAGAATCATGACATCACACTCAAATTAGCATTTTGGTCTCACTCAGTTGCTATCACCAAGGCACCTAAAGAACTACAGATTGACATTGAGCTCTCAGTAGATAACAATTTAAGTCATTGCTGCTAAGAAAGATCCAACTGAAATATGGAAAAATTCAGTAGAATATCCATGCCTTTGGCAACATGCCCAAAAAATGCTTTCTTGCTTTTCAACCCCTTATGGCTGCAAATCTACATTCCCCTATCTAAGCCAAATCAAGATGCCTTTAACGTCACAAATGACTGATACCCATCTAGAGGATCAACTGAAACTGTGGACTTCCATGCTGCAACCAAATATTCAAATGTTTTCCAACAAAAAGCAGACACAACAAAGCCATTAAAAGGTTAGTTAACTTTAAAATTAACAAATAGTTTCCATTTTTGAAATTATTAAATACATAGTAGTTAGATTTTTATAAAATAATGTGCATTTTAAAATATATCTGATTGAAGTTTCTTGAATGTGGCTTTATTCGATTACAGCTAAATTAATACAACCTTCTAACATGAAAAGGTTCCCGACTCCTGGGTTAGTATTGCTGAACAAGCGTATCTAGCTGCTTAGTTGGAGATGCAGACTCACCAATTTCTTTGTCTACTGTGTGAACCCCCAAATTGTTTGTCCTACAAATAAAATACATTAAACTAAGCATTATAACATTAAAGCAGCAACCACTTCTTTCAAACGAATTGAAACACACACTCACACACACACACACACACACACACACACACACACACAGAAAAGCAGTGTCACAATTTCAAGCCTTCGGAGAGAGAACAAGACCCTAAATTTTATCCCATCCCTCTATGACTTGGGCCAAATATACTTGGGCCAACAGAATAGTGAGTGACATAAATCATGACTAATGAATACGTTTTATTCAGCACTGAAGATTTTGTCATTCTACTGGATAAAGAACCCCAGTTCGTTGAGGTACTGTGGGAAAATAAAAGGAATATACAATGAGTACTGGAAGATAGGAGTTCATAAGTATTAACAGCAAGCACAGTCTTGTGAATGGTTGCAAGATCTAAGGCTCTCATTTTTTAAATATACACATGTATCTTTAACTAGAGTGGGTATTCTTCTCAGCAAGTAAAATACATAACTGATATAAACATGCAGTCTTAATTCTAACTGGCTTAGTTAGGTGCTTAAATCACCTAAAGAAGTCAGTTTAAATGTGGTGTGGTGGAAACCTGAAGTGGGGCCAAGAAATGAATTATAAGGTGTTTGAATCTTTGTTTTCCTTTACGATCCACTAAACCCTTTCATTTAGGTTAAATCTTCCTTTTTAGTTCAACCAAGGCATTTTTCTCAAAGAAATCATCCCCAGATTCTATCTCTGGAAACTAGCAACTTTCAGTTTTAGCCTCATAAAATCCTAAATGTAAAATGAGAACTTGACAGGTTAGTTAGTATTCGTCTGCTCAAGCTCAGGCACAAGTATTACTGTGTGTATTGGTTAGAACTCTTTATGTTGCAAGCAACAAAAAACTCAAATTGAAGACATTTGGTTGGAGCAAACACTGAACAGTTCAGGGATAGTTCTAGCTTCACAAGTGGCTTGATACAAATGACATGACCAGGATTCTTTTCTCCCTCTCTATTTATCAGCTTTGCTTTTGATTCTATTTTCAAGCAGACTTGTCCCTCATGAACCCAATATGGTAGCTGGAAGCTCTGGGTTAAAAAGTTTAAGTACAAAGGCTGGATTAGTCTGCTGGGGCAACTCTTAAAAGAATACCACAGCCTAGGTGGTCTAAATAACAGACATTTATTTTCTCACAGTTCTGGAGGCTAAAAGACCAAGATCAAGGTTGGTTTCCAGGGAGACCTCTCTCCTTGGATTGCAGATAGCCACCTTCTTGGTGTGTTCTCACATGGCCTTTCCTTTGTGTGCACATGGAGCAGGGGTCAGGCAGGGGAAAGAGATCTATCCCTGATGTCTCTTCCTATTCTTATAAGAATACTAGCCCTATCAACTAGGGCCCCACCCTTAAGACCTCATTTGACCTTCAAGGTCCTATCTCCAAATGTAGTCACATGGGAGTTAGGGCTTCAACATATTAATTTGGAGTGGAGGGAGACATAATTTGGTCCATAACAGACGTGGTTAACAAAATTTATCTTTCCCGGCAGTCCAAGTGAAAAATCTTATTATATCTCATTGGCTTGGATTCAGTCACATGCCTATCTTTGAACCAATTACTATAACCAGGGTGATGGGATATCCTAGAGATGAAGGGTAGGATCGGAATCCACAGGGCTGAAAACAGAGGGAAAGATAAGCTTCCCAAAGAATAATCAGAATGCTTTTGGCAGGAAAAGGAGAAAGGAATTGATTCCGGGGAGTTAACTAATAAATAGCAATATTGGGATGGTGCACCCTTGCTCTGAGTGAGGACTGCACCTATTTAAAGGAAAAAAGAGTACAGCAATGAGGCTCATTAAAAATTAAAGGTGGTGCTATACATTGCAGACCCAGGAGAGACTGCAGACTGGGTTTCATTATAAACTATTACTATTGAACAGTCGAATCCGCCTTGTTGGTATAATTACTCATTTTGATATCTAATTATCACAGTGGCAGTTGTGACAATTAAATTTCCTGATACCTTCTCAGATAGCTCCTCTGTTTCTTTTGTTGGATCCTTATTCTCCTCATGTTCCATGGATCTCCAAAGTCTCTTCTCTCTCTCTCCAAGCCTCTTTTCTTGATCTCAGCCATTCTCCAGGTTTCAGTGACCACAACCTTGAGTATAATATCCAGAACTTTATTTCCCAGCTCATCCTGTGAATCCTGGAACTTTATTAATCCATTCCTTATTTGCGGACTCTGTGCTTCAGAGTGCTGAGCTTGTTTTCACCTGACCCCAACAAAGACGAGCTTGCAGCTCCACTTAATAATGTGAAGGAACAAGAAAGTCTAAGCCATCCTCTAGGTAGGAATTTACTGTTTGGTAATTGTCTCTTCCAGTAAATTCTAAGTTCCTTTAGTACAGAAATTATTCATTTTTGGTACCGAAAACGATGATTCAATAAGTTCATGTCAAAATATATACAGCTTTCAATACAATGTCACATTCCCTTCTACAGCATTTCTGATAACTTATCTCCTCATTTCTGCTAGAACAGTCACAATTAAAGAATGATGGCAAGTTCACTATATCAGTCTATCCCAGTTCTGAACAGTTATAATGTTATGAATTGTAATGGTGGTGGTGAGTGTTGTTTCCCAACTTCTAAACTCCTGTCCTCTGCTTGGTGAATCTACTACTGTGTGAGAAGGCAAAGTCCTACCTCTCCTTATGTAAACTGAAAATGACAGATATACCTTTTTTTCCTGACCTTTGTATTTAAGGCATGGTATGTATACCGCATCTGGGTATGGGGACCTGCATATGGAATCAGAAGTACTGTATAAGTTATCTTAGGAAGCAGAGACAATCTAGAATTTACTTTACTTGTGACATCTAGCGTCCAGTGGTGGTATCGGCAGCACCCTATCCAGACTATTCCCGAAGAATGACCTTAATTACAATATGGATAGCTCCTATGACTCTGCCAATGCTGTTCCCTCTCTTTGAATGCACTCCTCCTTAGCTCTGCCATCCTTCAAGGTCCTGCTTGAAGTGCCACCTGCACTGTGAAGTTTTAAAGAAATGTCCAGACAATATAGAACTCTCTTTTCGCACAATGCCTTTAGTGTGGGACACATATTACTCACATGGCATTTATATACAGCCCTGTAGTTATTTATATATATTTTTAAAATCCTCTACTATATTGTGAGCATTCCAGACAGTAGTTGGGTTTACCATCCCTCTGAATTCCTTCCACTATGCCTAATACGTTGCGGTCACTCAATTAACAGATTAAAATATGTGTTATATTTCAAAAATAGAATTGAAAGAAACATTAATGTATATGTGGGGTATACCTTCTATTGTAACAAAAGAGAAAAAAGAAGTTCGGATAGAACTTCTGAACTACCAGCCAGTTACAATTGGCCTAGGCTAGAACAGTGTCTTCCTGGCTCCTGAGTTAAAGAATTTTTGTCAAATGATAGGGAAAATGGAATTTGTTTCATTTATCCAAAAACATGGTGGTGATTACAAACGAATGAGCATGTGGCTCACTGGAGATGCACCCCAGATGCATCTGCTAGGCTATACTGTGAGCATCTTGAAGGCATCATTGTTGCCAATTTTAAAACCCAGATCAACTCTTTGTGGTCTGGCCTACCTCAGTGAGAGAGCAGAAGCTTGCAAAGGAAACTGAGAAGAGGAAAGCAAGGAGAATGTGGCATTCCAGGACATAAATAACTCAGTGAGAGTGGTTAAGTCTGTCAAATGAGAGAAGAAAGGACTAAATATTGACTACTGGATTTTGCAAGATAGAAATTCACCTCCTGGTGACATTTCACAGTATCGGTGGGTACCAAACCCTGGTTGAAGTGGTGGTGGCGGGGCAGAGAATAAAATGCAAGAAAATGGAGACAGTGAGTGTAAACCTTTCTTTTCCAGGAATTTTTGTTATAAAGAGAAACAAACAAATGTGGTGGTAGTTGGTTGGAGTCAATGAGGCTATGATAATTTTTTTCAATGGAAATCATTATGGCATGTTTATTTGCTAATAGAGAAGCTCCAATAGAGAAAACTCACAATGAAAAAAAGAATTAAAGCCACGTCCTCAAATAGGCAAGAATTTTTGAATAATGAATAGACATCAGGTTTAAAAAACTTTATTATTTAAAACACATGTGCTTGGACAAGAGCTTGGACTCTAGAATTAGGCTGCCATTAGTTCAAATTCCAATTCTTCCCCTTGGACAAGACACTTCTGGGGTTTTTTTCTCTGTAAAAATAGAAGGGTAATATCATCTACCTCATAGGGCTGTTTGCGGGCTTAAATGAGATAATCTGTAAAATTCAGTACATGAGGAGGGCTCATTTGGTAAAGTCATTTTGATAACTGTCATCCTGTCCTATAATGGTAACTGCGATTCTGCCATATGATGCTTTTAGGCACCGTCGCACTGGTTCTGGTTACTGGAACCGTAAGACAGATACCAGTGGGAAGGGTCCTCAGAGGGCACACTGGCCGATCCACCGCTAGTGGGGTCTATGAGGTCGGCACAGTCGCGACAACCGTGATCTTCCACCACCCAGCTTAGCGACACTGGCCCTCCAGAATCACTGTCGTAAAAAAACAGCAAATAAGCAGAACTTGGCAACACGGCAACTAAATGCAGACACCTACAAGACACCCAGGAAACCAACCCCAGGTAAAATTAACGACCCAAGGGGTTAAGTCTGCGCTTGCGCCGGGTCCACGTCGCGCCACGTGCAGCTGCGCAGTCTCTGCAGCGGGGCGGGGCGCTCTGCTGGACGGGTCTCCCAGTTTCTCCTTGACGTGCAGTGTGGGCGGAAAGTCTCGCGAGAGCTGGGGTTCTCGCGGGAACTGCATTCAAAAAGCTCTGGCGCTTACCCGAGAGCTGGCTGAGTGAATGAGGCGGTGTCTCTGCGGAGAAGTGGAATTAACGTCCGCTAACCTGGACGCTCTGAAATTATTAGCCGCCAGTTGCCGCAGCAGGGGAGTAGGTGTGGAGAAAGGTAGGGGCAAGGGGCTTGGTGGGAGGTGGATGTGGAGAAGAGCGGTGGGGAGTGGAAAGGTGAGCGGACCCTAAAGAAACTTGGGGCCTGGGTCTCGTCGGAGGCCTTTGGCTGAAACACCTTCTTCCCGGAACCCTGAAGTTTTATAAACTGGGTTTCGAGCCGGTCTTAATCGTCTATTGGACCGTCTCTCCTCCTTCGGAGATTCTGGATGACTGTGGAAGGGCGGGTCTGCTGCCTGGGCCCTAAAAATGTTAACAGCCACTGGGTCTGCGCTGCCGGGTAGGATAGTCACTAGCCACCTGTGGCCTCCGGGACTGAAAAACCCTGCAAATGTAAAATACACAGTGGATTTCGAAGATAGTGTTAGGCTGTGAAGTCCATAGGCGGAGGAAGAAAGAATTCCGATAGTGGTTAGGATATACAAAATTAAAAGTGTATTTATTTTCCTGAAAAAGAAAGAGTGGCCGCGACACACGCAGGGAGGAAAGAAATGGGCGGTGAGGAAAGTTGCTTGATGCTTTTAAAGGCTAGAAATGGTTTTTTTCTCTGCTTCGGGGGCCTGATAACAAAAGCGGCTGTCAAGATGCTGTGTTAGCCTTTTCTGTTTCTCACGTAGCAGATTGATAGCAGAAATTAGTTTCGTCTTTCTTCTTGATGGCGGGAGGCATCTGGTACTATCTTTTCTTGAGGAAGCAGGGGAAGTTCTCACTCCTGTCCACTCGGGAACTTTTTCAAGGCTGAAAAAGAACTCAAAGGTAACAAGTTAGGACACACGTGTTTTAATTAAACAAAGGGTAGTTGTGAGTTTATTTCCCTCAGTTTCTGTTTGATAGTCTGTTTTCCTCTGTTAGATAGGTTCTTAGCAAGACCACCTTCCAGATAGTACACAAAAAGAGTAATATCTCATTAGTTTTTATAATGACTACCTGTTGAAATGGTAATATTTTGGATGTATTTGGTTAAATAAAGGGTTTAAAATTAATTTTTCACCTGTGTTTACTTTTTTAAAAATGTAAAATGTGGCTCCTAGAAAATTTAAAATCACATAAATGATTAGGGTTATACTTCTGCTGAACAGCACTCACTTCCTCAGCTTGGTGTCAGACTTTGCCCTAATTGCTTTCATCCATCATCTGATTTAATCTTCTCAACAACCCTGTTAGGTGGGTGGTGGTTTCCCTGTTTCATAGATGATGAAACAAGCCATTAAATAACTTGTGCAAGTTCATGCAGCCAGTGAGTAGTGGAGGTGGATAAGAACTCAGGCAGCATGATTCCCAGTGTTTTCCCTGTCTCCTAAATGCTGTTTTTGAGTGGCAGGACAGAAAAGTGGTTGGAGCACCAGCCTTGCAGCTAGTTTCTGCTTCCCTTCTCACTTAGCCACTTACTGGCTGATAACCGTAGACAAGTTACTTAACCTTTCTGTGCCTCAGTTTGCATATATGTAAAATGGAGGAAATACTTCCTATCTCACTGGGTTGTTGAGAGGATTGAATAAGATTATACAAAGTACCACAATAGCCAGGCACACATTGGCTATAGTTATTCAAGGGAGGCTACTCTAGGTTGAATAAATTAACTTTATTCACTTTAGCAGTTCTCCAGTGTCTGTCATCAGTTTTTCTTCTCTGGATTTTTCCCATGGCCTGCCTAAGAAACAAAACACTTGTTCCTACTTCCTCTCCAGCTATTGCTCCATTTATCTGCTCTCCTTTGCAGCAAAATTATACTTGCTGTCATCTCCTACCATTCTCAAGCCCATGCCAGTCAGGCTTTGTCCCCTACCTGTATATCAAAACTGTTCTTGTGGTCACCAGTGACCTCTATAAATTCAAAGCCAATCACCAATTTTCTGTTACCTTATTTGACTTAGCAGCAGTGTTTGGCATGATTGTTTACTCCTACCTCCTTAATATATTTTGTTTATTGGCTTCTAAGACAACACCTAATTCTGATTTTCCTCCTACCTTACTGGTCACTACTAAATATACTTTGCTGTCTTCTTCCCTACTTAATAACAGAGTTCAGTCCTTTGTCCTTTGCTCTTTAGTTACACTCATCCTCTAGTGATATCAAGTCTCAAGGACTTATGCTGATAACTCCCAAATTTATATCTCCAGCCTAGACCCCTCTTTTACTCTTATATCCAACTGCTTCCTTAACATCTTTCGTGCTCTAAATTTGAATTCCTGATCTTCTTTCCTGATGGCAACTCTGTTTTACTAGCTGCTCAGGCCAGAAGGCTTGGGGGCATTTTTGAATTTTCTTTTTCACACATCCCACATTCCATTTGTCAGAAAATCATGTTGACTTTACGTTCAAATCATATATAGAATCTGGCCATTTCTCACTGCCTCCTATGCTACCACCCTAGTCTGAGCCATTGTCTCACATGGTCTCTCTGCTTCCAACCTTGTTGCCCTCTTAACTATTCAACATAGCAGCCAAAGTGATCCTCTTAAATTGTCAGATCCTCTACTCCGGACTTTGGAATGACTTTAGAATGTTTGTGTATATAATGTCTAACTCTTTGCTTGAAAATCTGACCTAAAGCAGTGTCCTTTAATTGCTCTGAACATGGTTTCTATTTTGCATGTTTCTTATAAATACCTAGTAAAATATTAGTCTCTTTTCAAGAAAGCAGATTTATTATGTTCTATAAGTTAACACTGTTGTGAAAAATCACAGACCTGGTATTCCTTGCTTTACCTTATGAACCTTCAAAACTGCCTTTCTATATTTTAAGTAGCAGTAATGCTAATATAAGTTTCTTGATTTTTTAAAATTCTCTTAACTTTGATTACATGGATAGTGGTACAATTATGAGACCAACCCTACCTTAACATTTAAGGGGACTTAACACACAACTACTGAATAGTTTCCTTATGGTGAATTTTATAGAAGCAAAATTAAATGTATTCTGCTCTGCTCTTTTTGATTTGGTCTCAAATCAAGTAATAATATTGTCACAACAATTCTTGCTCTTGAAACAAGAATGCAAATTTGACTACAAGTTAAGAAAAAATGCTATGTGCATATGGCATTATTATTGACTGAATATATTTCTTCTATTGATATCATTGCACGGAGTTTTTTGTTTAAGCTTAAGTAGTTTTATTTCCTCTATTTACAGTAGGCTAAAAACGAGAAAAACATGGAGGCAGATATAGTTACAAATCTTCGACGCAAGCTTAAAGAGGCTGAGGAAGAGCGACTAAAAGCTGCACAGTATGGTTTGCAACTAGTGGAGAGCCAAAATGAACTGCAGAATCAGTTGGATAAATGCCATAATGAAATGATGACCATGACCGAGGTATGACTTTGGACTTCTCTCTCTGCAAGGATGTGCTTAGCTATTAAAGATTTGTCTTGTTTAGCATTATTACTATTTTATTCTCTGAGGATTTTAGATCTAGTTCCAATCCATCCCATCCCCATTAAATGACAGTGAACTAAATGAATTCCTGTTACTCTTTCCAACCCAATATGTTCTGAGTTTGAAAAATCAAGTTATGATTGCTCTTTTTACCACATTTACCACCAGGTTTTGTTTTGTCTGCACTCTTCCTGGGTGACAGTCCTTGTTTCAGGCCTCTAAATAACATACAAATGCCCTGTGACACTACACCAAGCTCTTAGTTCTTCCCTGAAGTCTAAGTTTGGGTGTTCAACTGCCCACTAATGGACATCTCAAATTAACATATGCAGACAGAATAGTTGATTCCCTGTTCACTTACCAAGTATTCTCTTACAATTTTTTTAACTTATTTAGTGAATATAATAGCATTCATTCAATTGCTAGAGCCAAAAATCTAGGAGTTTTTCTCAGTATGTTTCCCTAATTTTTTTATTCATACATATTAGATGTGCATATTTTGGGAGTACATGTGATAATTCATTACATTTGTATAATCAAATCAGGATATTTGGGATATCTGTCACCTTAAATATTTGTCTTCTTTTATGCTAGGAACATTTAAATTGTTCTCTTCCAGCTATTTTGAAATGTACAGTCAATTAATGGTCACCCTACTGATCTATCAAACACCAGTTCTTATTTTTTCTATCTAAGTGTATATTTGTACCCATTAATCAACTTCTCTTCATCTCCCTGCACTCCTTACCCTTCCCAGGCCCTTATTTCTCACATCTAATTCATCAATAAGTTCTAAGAACTTGACCTAGGAGGTATCTATCTACACTACTGCCGCTCTAGTCTAGACCTCCATCATCTCTCCCTAGAGTGACTACTGAGCCTTCCTACCAGGTTGCCTCCTTCCGTTGTTGCTATTCATACCATGTATTCTTCACACAGCAGCCAAGTGGTCTTGGAAAAAATACACAAAAGATTATGTCACATCCTTACTAAAACCCACACAACAGCTTTTGATTATATTTACAACAAAATCTGAGCTCCTCACTTGGGTTGGTAGATCCCTATGTGATCTGATCCCTGCCAAACTTTTGATCTCATTTCAAACTGCTTTCCCTTATTCTTGGCTGTACTAGTCCCACTTAATGGACATTACACTAGCTGTTGCCTTTTTCTGGGTTGTTCATCCCCCTACTGATCATAGATTGAATCCTCAAGCTTCAAGTTTCAGTTAAATGTCACCTCAACAGAGAGGCCAACCCTGACTATGTAATGTAAAGTTGACATGATCGCTACTCTTTTAAATCTCCACATTACTGATTATCTCCTGATTATAAGCTCCTTGAGAGAGGGAATTTTGTCTGTCTTTTTCACTGTTGTATCCTTAATGCCTGGCACACAAATATTTATGGAAAAAGGAATGGACAAATCAGTTTAATTTAGTAAATGCTCAGTAATATATTTAAATTTGGATCTCAAGATTATAACTATAACAGGTAAAAAAAAAAAATAGAGAACATAAAAATAACTAATGACATTCTTTGTTTTTTCCATGTACTGTTGTTCTGGACCAAGCATTCAATACCAAGTCATAAAGCCAAAGTAAAGATTACAAATCTCTCTAATAGTAGAAAATAACACTGTGTTATACTTAATCATTCTGAGTAATAACTTGTCAGATTTCAGTGTTATTTTAACAGTTTGCTGCCTTTTAAACTAGAATGGCTTTGGGGAGAATGATATGAATGTTTTGAGTCTTTTTTCCTCCAATTGAGTTTTACTTTTAAAAGTTTGTTGAAGGAGTTCAAACATACCTTTTTTCTAATCTGTAAACTTTGTTGTGAGTAAGCAGAAGCACTTTTAATTGCTCCTTTGTCTCAGCACTGTATTCATTCTGCTAGACATTTTGTGAACATCGCTCAGGTGACTGACTACATTCTAAAAGTAAGGGCTAATTCAGTATTTCTTTTTCATGTTTTTTTTTCTTTTTGACTACTTATTTTGTTCAGAGCTACAAGTAGAGTATCGCATTATCAAACTAATAATTCTCACTAGGAAAATTAAGTGCTATTAACTCCTTTTTTTTTTTTATTCTAGCAGAGATTACTTTACATGTTGACACACCATGGGGCATTCTTTACTTCTTTGAAAGGGCGTAGAAGCAGTTAGGTATCTCAAGCATGGACTTCAACATAGTCTCAAAATACACCTCACAGGTTAAGACTGATTAGCCACAAAGTTATTTGAGTTTAACATGTGATTGTTACTTGGAAAGCAGCAAATGTGTGAAACAGAAACCAAACAACTGAAGATGAAAACTGATTGTACGTAATGGCTTTAAACTATTTTTATGTAATTGAATTGAAATTGAATCTGTTTTCAGAATTTTGAACAAGAAAAATATACTCTTCAGAGAGAAGTTGAACTCAAGAGTCGAATGTTGGAAAGTTTGAGCTGTGAATGTGAAGCTATTAAACAACAACAAAAAATAGACCTGGAGAAATTAGAACAACAACTAAGCAGAAGCCATGGACAGGAAGTGAATGAACTAAAAAATAAGGTTTGAATATCTGTGTATTTCAGAACAAAAATATTCCACATGTATGCAGCCATCTATAAACTTTAGATGAGAAAGATTTTCTTATAAGTACCAGCTATGCAAAATAGACAAGATCAAGGTCTACATTATCTTAATATAGGGAGTGGGAACACTGAGAAACATGAATTTACCTAAGAGACTTGTGTAAATAATATACTAATTAAATAGTTATTTAAGTAACTAGATATTTGTGATGAAGTTTTATTAATAGTTTAGTGACCAGCATGGCCTCCTTGCATAGTTCAGTAGTCCCCTTGCAGAAAGACTAGTCACCTGGCCTTTACTGCAGCTAGTGGTATGCTTTGTAATTCTGTAAAACAAACCAGTAGTTTCTTATAAATTGACATACATTAGAAATGGTACTTCATAATTTGTTTACCGAAGATTATATGATCCACTCCTCACAATAACTCTGTAAAGAAGATACCATATAACATGAGAGAGCCAATGTCTAGACAGATTGAGCAAATTGGACACAATTAGAGCTAGAAATTTTCAGTGAAGATTTGAACTGAGACTGTCTGACTCGAAAGGCTATGTTACCGAATAACCATGCTTAGTCTAACAACATGTTATAATAATACTAGCTCCATTTTTCAAACATAAGTGCAACGATTGGTTAGTGATCATCCATTCCCTTCTGGTACTGTCAACTGTGCAATGCTTTCAGGTTGCTTCTAAGGAATCCAGCCAGAACTTTTGTCATGAATCTTCTTTGTGTGCCCTAATAGTCTGTGCTCTAATTTTTCCAGACACCTCTCTACCAAAACTCACCTGACTTTTGTCCTCTCTCCGCAGAAGCCTGTTTTCCAATTTTCAGTTTTTTTGTGGCATCTTTTTTCTATTTCTGTGTACCACATATTACTTAATTTCTCATTAAATTAACTCTTTTTAAATGTTTTCTCATTTTTAAGTAGTGATATCAACGATACTACATATTTAAGCTGGTTTATTTTTTCTAATGTGCAGTAAAACACATACAACTAAATATGCTTTTGTGTAATACATAGTATCATCTTGCATACCACTCTGGCAGATAGTGATCCAGCTTGTCTGAAACTAATCTGATTTAAGACACTAATGACTGGTAACGATGTATTCTTTTTTTCCCCTCTGGATAGTATTTTCATTTTAGCAGTAGCTTTCACTGTATAGGGGGAAAAAAGGGCTAAGGCAAGGCCTATTATAGAGATGGCTTTTTTTGGTAGAGCAAAGAGTAAATTAGTCAAATATTTTTAGTTTTACTAATGTTCTCAAATCACTTGTGCCAAAATTTGGAGTTTTAGTCGATATTTTTTTTTCCTCTAATTTCTCAAATTTAATCCATCAGCAAGTTCTGAGAACTTGACCTACAAAACATCTATCTTCCCTACTGCCGCTATTCTAGACCTCCATCATCTGTCCCCTTGACTACCACTGTAGCCTTCTAATCAGTTTGCCTGCTTTCATTGTTTCTGTTCATGCCATTCATTTCTTCACACAGAGGCCGAGTGGTCAGTAACACAATGCCTTCAGGTTGCTTCCAAGGAATGCAGACCTACTCTGATTAGTTGTATGGATTATTTCTATGTTTATAAGACAAGGTATGTCACTATCTATTAAAAGATGCCTAGCCTTGGCCAAATAGGAAATCCCAATAGTCTCATTATGCAGTAAGTTTGAGTCAATCATTGATGTTTTTCAGAAAGAAAATACCTTTATAAAGTATTTTTATAAGATTCTTTTTTTCTTTGCTTTAGATAGAAAAACTAAAAGTGGAATTAGATGAAGCTAGGCTTAGCGAAAAGCAGCTGAAGCACCAAGTAGATCATCAAAAGGAACTCCTCTCTTGTAAATCAGAGGAACTGCGGACAATGTCTGAGCGTGTACACGAAAGCATGTCTTCAGAGATGCTGGCTCTTCAAATTGAATTGACAGAAATGGAGAGTATGAAGGTAATTTTTATGGCATGTGTTTCTCAGGGTTTTTTTTTTTCTTTTATATTTTTACATGCTGTACTAATTCTTAAGAGCTAGTTTGAAGTCTGAATTATTTCTTGACGTAACTTTCATCTAACTAATTAAATGTTTTGTGGTGGTTTTAGGTGTATTCATATTACAGTTTTAGATTATATGATTATGTAAGGCAGGCTTTACCATTAAACTAATGAAATCTCTGGAAGCATTTAGAGATATGTCCTCTGATCCTAGTTTTTGTCATAAAATATTGGTGCTGCAGAAGTCGAGATGCGTGTGAACGTGGTTTTTTCATTGCAAGCTAAGGTTAATTAAAAATTAAAGTCTTAAAAGTATAGGGGAAAAAAGACGGTCTCTAAATACTTTTATTTTGTTCCCTACTGAAAAATTTAGCAAGTTTTATTATTTTAATATACACCTGACAACCTTTGACTAGTTCATTAGTTTTAATTTTGGTTGTGAACCACTAGTGATAGACAAACTGAGCAGCTGCTGAATGAAAGATTATCCAAGAGAATTTTCTCTTTTTTAATTCCTATTGAATAGGCCACCCTCAAAGAAGAAGTGAATGAACTACAGTACAGACAAGAACAGCTAGAACGTCTGAATACTAACTTAATGCGCCAGGTAGACCGGCTCAAAGAAGAAAAAGAAGAGCGAGAAAAAGAATCAGTTTCTTACTGTAATGCCCTAGAGGTATTATGATTACAATAACATCATCTTTTTCAATTTATAATAAGTTGTTTTCATGCTAATCTAATCTCTATTAGCTAAATTGTTTTCTTTTGAATTTAGAAAGCTCGTGTAGCAAATCAAGATCTTCAGGTGCAGTTGGACCAGGCCCTCCAGCGAGACTTGGATCCCAATAGTAAAGGCAACTCTTTGTTTGCAGAGGTACTTTTAAGTATCCTAATGATTAAATTGGCATTTCATTTACTGCAGGAACAATTAAACATGTTAATATTTTCTAGGTGGAAGATCGAAGGGCCGCAATGGAACGTCAGTTTATCAGTATGAAAGTCAAGTATCAGTCCCTAAAGAAGCAAAATGTATTTAATAGAGAACAGATGCAAAGAATGAAGGTATAGAATTATCACTATAAATGACTTATTAAACCTACTTTGTGTCAGCATTACAGGTACAAATATATCAAAGAAACCATCTTTTCCTGCAAAGAGTATATTTATATAGTTATTTCTAGAACTGTGATTTCAAAAAAAAATGTTTTTAAATTGATCAAAAAGATCCATTTATATTTTTTAAAAATTAATCTTGAAATAAATATTTAGTAATAGTGTATTTAGCAACTACTGATTTTTTTGTTTCTTCTAATGTTTACTCACTAGCCTTGCTAGGGAGGTATAAATCTTTCTTCGTAGATTGGGGGGGGGGAAAAATCAAAGTATTTCTTGCTCTCGGCCTGATGTCATTCTAAGCATAGCCCTAGGGTCCTACTTCAACTGAAACTAACTCCGTCACCATTCCTCTGCTTTCTCACAAAGGCTTATTAGAGAGTGTAATTTAGATTATTCAGAGTCCCCTTTCTTTGTCACTCCTAAGTCAAGTATAGAGGCCCTTTTAATTTCCAGGGTTTTCTTGGTCATCTTTCTAGTCAAATAAGAAGTAACAGAAAAGCATGTGGAAGATAGAAAGATTCCAATGTTCTACCAAACTGTAGAATCCTGATCCCTCATCTGTTGTGCCTAGCTCTCCTGGGGTAGTATTTGGAATCTGGAAATCTTCCCTTCTTCTCTTCAGGATGGTGAATTTTATTAAAAAAAAAAAAAAAAAAGGGAAAGGTCAGTGATTAAACTTGGGAGTTAGATGAACTTGGGATTGAATCATAATTCTGTTACTTGCTAGCTCTGTGACCTTGGACAAGTTTTCAGAGCATCAGTTGACTTCATTTGTAAAGTGGAGATGATAGAACCTGCCTCTTAGAATGGTCCTAGAGTTAAATGAAAATATAGTAAAATACTTACATGGTACTTGTCAAATGAGTAATTGCTTAATAAACAATATCTGTGAGTTTTATATCTAAGGATTTCTAGACAGTGCTGCTGCGTTTACTGAGATTCTCCCCTTTCTGGGAATGATTTCTTTGTAGATTTCTCACATTTGCTCTTTGTTTTCTTACAGTATTTATTGGGTTACTACCCTTAGTCCCCCAATGTTCCATGATGTCCCAGACTATCTTTAGAGACTAGAAGCATTCTGAATCTTCTTAGGCTAACTCCTCCCATCTGAAACAGGAACAAAAAGGATATCCTTAAAAATGTTAAAAGTCATCATTCTCCCTTATTCTTAAACATACCTATAACCTCATATCATTGCTTACTTTACTGAAAACTGTATTTAAACCAATTGATGGTTTTTATAACTCCAGAAATTTTTGAAGGCAGAAAGAAATGCTAGGTTTAGAGTCTAGTTAATTTCCTTCTGATTGCTGTGCAACTCCAGACTTAGGTGGAGTCATAACTAGGTAAGTTGAGTGCCACTCTAAAAAAATAAAAACATGGCGCATTGAGGATTGCCCTGATATTCTTAGACTGCCTTTTACTTTCCATCTTTGTCATTTATGAATCTCACATTTGTGACTGTGAGTAGCTTAATAATTTCTCCCCTTAATTAAAATTAATTAAAATTTTTCAGAAACTGCATCAGGCCCTAGTGAGTAATATGCAGCATTTGGCCAGGCTTGTTTACCAGTTGAGGTGATGAGCTTTCAGACCACAGCCACGTGGTTCAATTTGATGTTTCACAAAAGTACAAATAATTATGTTATAGACTTCAGTTGTCATTCATGAAGTCAAAATAAATATTAATATCCAAATGTCATATCTATAATAAAACTTATTGATGTATCTTTTTAAATTATTAGACTAAGAAATAGTTAATTAGTTTCCAACATGAGTTCCAAGTAATAAAATACAAAATTTGATTTGCATCAAAAATAGGGTTATCAGCATCTTCTTCTCGATTTTATAAGGGGGTAATTTTATTTTTCTAGTTACAAATCGCCACATTGCTACAAATGAAAGGGTCTCAGACTGAATTTGAGCAGCAAGAACGGCTGCTTGCCATGTTGGAGCAGAAGAATGGTGAAATAAAACATCTTTTAGGAGAAATTAGAAATCTGGAGAAATTTAAGGTATGTGTTACACTTTTTTAAAAATTGCAGCCAAATTTTGTTTTGAATTTGGTTTGTATTTTATGTTAAAAATATCTTTATTTTTTTTTTTAACTTAAATGAGTTTATTATATAATTCACTTTCAGTTTCAGTAGATTGACCCAATATTTAAATTTTTTTTTTTCTGGAATCTTTTTGCTTTTCAGTATTTTTTACTGTTGCTTCTTTTAGTAGAGCCAAACTAAGCTACTGAATTTTTGTTGTTACTGTCAATTTTTGTGTGTAAGCATCCGTATCTTCAGTAAACAACTCAATGAGTTTTAACATGTAAATATCCCCTTGTAATTATCACCCAGATCATGATAGAGAACATTTCTAGCACTGCAGAAAGGTTCTGTCAAGCCGCCTTTTAGTACCCCCACCTCCTTTGTATCTGCAACACATACACAAATACTCTTGAACTTCATATAAGTGGAATCATTTAATGTGTACTTTTGTTTCTGTTTTCCACTCAACATTGTGTCAATGATATTTCTTCCTCTTGATGCATGTTATCGAGAACTATTTTTCAATGCTGTCCACCTCCATTTTTTAATGGCGTTTTATCACATTGTCCAACATTGTATGACAACTTTTATTCATGGTAGAAGTTTTAACAAACTCCTAAGTTTGTTTTATTTTGAAATAAATGCAGACTTGAGAAAAGTCGTAAAAGCATTCTTATTATATACCCTTCCCCGAGATTATCCAGTTGTCAATTTTTGCACATTTGCTTCATTGCTTTCTCTTTTCTCTCTGTATGTATATTTTTTTTAAACATCTGAGAGTAACTTGCAAACCATACATTCTTTTACCCATGAGTACCTCATGTTATCGAAGTCTATTCTCTTATATAATCACACTACAACAATTAAAATCAGGAAATTAACATTGATACAAATTGAATCATACTATTAGCTAAGCTACTTTTCACATTTTATTAATAACCGCTAATATCCTTTAGAGCAAAACAAAGAACAAAACAAAAACAAACGCTTTCAGTTTTAGGGTCCAGTCCAGGATCACATATTGTATCTAATTGTCAAGTCTCTTCAATCTCCCTTAATCTGGAACAGTTCCTTAGTCTTTATCTGTCATGACCTTGACATTTTTGAACAGCACAGGCAGTTACTTTGTCCTTCATTTTGGGTTTTTCTGATGTGATTCGATTCAAGCTGTGTCTTTGAGACAGGAATACCACAGGAGTGAAATTATAGCCTTCTCAGTGCATCACATTCAGGGACACATGATATCTATTTGTGTCAACATAGGTAATACTAACCTTGATTGCTTGGTTAAGGTTTTGTCCGCCACGTTTCTCCACTGTAAAGTTATTTTTCCTTTTGTAATTAATTTTTCCTTTGTAATGTATCTCCCAATGAATACCTTAGGAGATGCTTTGAGACTAAATAAATGCCTGTTTCTCCTTATACTTGAACATCCATTGATGATTCTTGCCTAAAACAGATAATACTGTGATGATTGCCAAATGATAATTCTGTCATTTCTTCTACATTTATTAGTTGGAATTCTAATAAAGGGATGGGAAAGAACATCCTTCTTCATTTATCCATTCATTTATTTATATCATCATAGGCTCATGGATTGTTATTTTATCCATTATAAGCCATTATTTTCTTTATTTACTCTGATATTCACATTGTCCCAGATTTGGCCAGTAGGAACACTCCCTTATTCTCTGGCACATAATTCTTTGAGTACTTCCTTACTTTATGGCATCACAAAGTATTCCTAGTTCCCTGTGCCAGCCCTGGAATCAGCATTTCTGCAAGGAACACTGGTTTCTTGTAGTGGAGACTGGTGTTTAGAAACCAGCATCTGGACACTGGGCGTGTTCATTGCTTCTGCAGTGCCGTCACTTCTAGACCTCCTCCGCAGGCAGAACCAAGAGTACGTGTTTGTATATTTATGTGTGTGTATGTATTTATGTGTATATATATATGTATTTCTCTCAAGTTGAACATGTTTTCATATGTGTATTTTTTTGTGTGCTTGTGCATGCATATATAGAAGAATTAACCCATGTTATCTACTAGTACCTATATGGTTTCACTTTTTTCATTTAGAACACGATCCCCATTGCAGTTTACTTTATGGGTGATTTGAGGTATAAGTCTAATTTTATCTTCTTCCAAATAACCAGGCAGTTGTCTCAGCATATGGACATTTTGTAAAAAAGTCAGCCTTGGCCCCAGTGACTTGAGATGCCACGTTTAGCATATATCAAGTTTCCATGTATACTTGAGTCTATTTTTAGTTTTTCTATTTTGTTCCACTGGTCTACTTCTCTGTGTGTCAGTACCACACTGTTTTAATTGTTGAGTTTTGGAGAAGGTTTTGTCTGTTAGGGCTATTTCCCCACCGTAGCTTTTCTTTTTCAATGTTCTCCTGGCTATTCTTGCACATTTGTTTTTCTCTATGAATATCTTGTCTAGTACCAGAAAGCTTATTGGTATTTTTATTAGAATTGTATTAAATTAACTGAGGAAGCATTAATACCTTCTCACTAACATCCTAGGGACATAAAGTTTATAAATGACAAATTTTTGTAAATATTTATAACATCTTAGGTATTCTAAATTGTAGCCATTAGTATGTTGTAAACTTTTAAGTTTCATAACTTTATTTCTCTGTTATAAAAGCTTGTTTTTAACTTGTTTTATAACTTGTTTTATAAAAAAAGTTAAAAACTTGTTTTATAACTTGGCTGCAATTTTGGTTAAGTTTACAGTACATCATTTGGCAGGTGTATGTAGTAATACACCAGTGGGCTTAGCACTCTGAAATTTTTTTTGCAAGTTTTTAAGCAGATTTACCTTTTTCCCCCCAGAGAAATGAGTTTTCATCAAAATCTAAGATGAGGAACTCCAAAATAACTTTAAGAATCTCCTCTTTTTTTCATATTTTTGCAATGTATGACTTTAACAGAAAGGCCAGAATTCAACTCAGCAAGCATTTATTTATTCCATTTTTAAAAGCCAAGAGAGGGAAACTATAGGATATAGCTGTGGTTAGCAGCATAGGCTTTGGAGTCAGATCTGGGTTTAGATTCTCTCTTCTTGATTTATTTCTCTGTGGTGTCTTGAGTCAGTTTTCGTATCTGTAAGAGAGGAATACTAATTCTTTTACTTATTTCAGAAGGCAGATGAGTTAAATGAATAGTTCTTAGCATAGTGCCTACCGAATGAAAAGTATTCAGTAAGTAGGGGTCCTGTTATTAATTAACGTACACTAACCTAATTTGTTATTTTAAGTAAGAATTTTTGCTTTTTTTTAGAATTTATATGAAAGTGTGGAATCTAAGCCTTCAGCCACCTCTGGTGCCCTGGAAGATAACACCTATTATACAGATTTACTTCAGATAAAACTTGATAACTTAAAGTAAGTATCTGAGGTGGTGGATGGAAAGATGGAGACTTTGCACTGCTTATAATAGTAGTAGGAGTGACTAAAAATTTTTGTTTTGAAATTGCCAAAAGAAAATTCCAGAAAAGAAAGGCAACAAAAATATTTTATTCAAGATATAATAATTACTGATTATTGAAGAAAAAATACTTTTAATGAGTAATTGAATGTTTTTGTGTTTAGCTTTTTATATTCGTAAATGAAAAAAACTTTAACATAGAAAATGTTCTTATAATAGAAATTTTTCCAGAATAAATATTATGTAGTTTAAGACCTAAAGGAATTTATGCATGAATAAATTTGAAAAAGCATATTTGCCCCTTTGTCTATTTCCTGTAAAGAATGCATGGAGTTTTTTGGGTGGGGATGGGGGCAATACTATTGTTACAGCTTATTTTAATTGTTTATTATTTCTTTGTTACTAAAAACCCTAAAGAAATGTATTTTAACTATGAGTTCAAATATGCAATAAAATATTTATAACACTACATTCATTTATATTGTATATTACTTTAATACTTCTTGGTTCTCCTTTTTTATTATTACAGCAAAGAAAACGAAAGCACTAAAGGTGAATTGTCCATACAGCGAATGAAGGCATTATTTGAGAGCCAACGGGCTCTGGATATTGAACGAAAACTTTTTGAAAATGAAAGATGTCTCCAGCTTTCAGAAAGTGAAAATATGAAACTGAGAGCTAAACTAGATGAATTAAAACTGAAGTATGAACCTGAAGGTGTGTATTTCTCACATATTTTTGTCTTTTAAATCATGAATAATTCTGAGAAATTATATCAGATTTTTTTTCTTACTATGGTTTTATACAAATGCCATTACGAACTCATTCGTGGTTGTGGATCTGTGGTTAATAAAGCAAATTTACTGCTGTAAGATATGTAGAAAAATTCAAAGAAAACTGGTTACTGGGTATGCATGAATGTAATGTACTTTTTGGATATCTAAATTCATCATAGAAACCTGACATTTGAGACTTTCCATTTAAGATTGCAGTATCTTATGTCATACCAAAGAGCTTAATTTTCAAGCAGCTAACGATTGGGAGCTGTACTAGTTAGGACTGTTTATAGAAAACCTAAAATAATGGGGAAGTCAACAAGATAGATGTTTATTCCTCCCCCTGATGAAAGCCCGGAGGAGGCATTCCGGGTGTGGTGAATCACTCCAGTGTCAGGATTCAGGCTTCTTATGTATTGTTGGTCTGCTGTCTTCCCATTGAGCAGAATTTAGTCATGTGGCCCTACCTGCATGTAGGAAAGGCTGGAAAATACAGTCTTGATTCTCAGAGGCCATGTTCCCAACTAAATAATGAGAATTCTTTTATTAAGGAAAAATAAGATAGATATGAGGCAACAATCTAACAAGTCTAATCACTGACATAGAAAATAGCGCAACCATACAATCTCTGCATGTTATATACTACAAAGAGTAAATTTTACTGTATGTAAATTAAAAAATAAAAGGCCAAATGTAAAGAAGTCTGAGAATGTGATGATTCTGAAACACCTTCCCAAAATGTGTTGGTACATATTTTAGGTTAAGTTTCTCAACCAGTGTTTGCCCCTATACTTTTCACCTGCCTAACTCTGTCTTCATTATTGTCTCAGTGAACCACAGTGATTACTCAACAATATTGGGGAGGTTGTCAGAAATAGGAAGGTTTTTATACAATGTTAAAAGGCTTTTCTTTCTCTCATTCTTTTTCTCTTGCCTGATTCTAATAGACAATGCTGATTAGAATCATCCATTATGAATTTCAAAGGTCTGTTAAACTGAACATGGCAAAGAGATAGGAGGCAGGGTTGTGAGTCTGTATGATATGGGTTTAAGAGAAAGGGGAAATGATGATCCAAAGGCAACAGTGTAGAGCAAGAACACCAGCCTGAAATGAAACACACATCGATATGGGGGTGGGGAAAAGATATTAGAGCAGTTACTTCAGTGACCGCGACTATGATCTGCACAGGGGATAGAATGACGTTAGATCAGGAAGGTAGAAGGCCATTGCGGTAGTCTCTGATGAGACATAGTATGGTTAGCCTAGAGAGGTATTCATTGTAAAAGTAGTCAGATTCTGAATATATTTTGTAAGTGGGAATAATAGACATAAATTACCAATATGCAGAGAGTTTGACCTGTTCCTATCATTTAATCCTTACAGCACACAATGCTGAGTGAACTGGGTGCTTTTAATCCCCATTTAACAGATAAAGAAAATGAAGCTCAGAGAGATTAAATATGAATAATTCCTCATGCTCGCCCAGCTGCTAAGTAGTAGTACTAGAATTTGAACCTGGACTCTTTGCCTTTGGAGTCTCAACACTGAGATTTTAATGAATTCCCACCCCCTTTATCCAAACACCAGAGGAGAATATTTAAGTGTTTATTCCTAGAGCCAAATATAGATTCCCAAGTAAAAATTTATAAATAAACTTTAAAAGATGTGTTTTATAGAATCCGTGATAATAAAGAATAAAAAATAGAAATAATACATTTCAGGAACGAGATGATGAGTGGATTTTAAAAGAATGGAAAAAATGTAAAGAAGTATATAAATAACTAGTTCTGCTTTCTTATGTTGATTGTGTCTTCGTTTTCTTTCACTGACTGGATCTTTTTCAATGGTTTTTATTCTCAGAGACAGTTGAAGTACCTGTACTCAAAAAGAGGCGTGAGGTGCTACCTGTGGATACAACCACCTCTAAAGATGCATGTGCCAACAACAGTGCTATCGGAGAAGTTGATAGATTACTGCTTCAGAAAGAGGAGACACAGTCCTGTCCTAACAATTTAGAAAATTACAACTTGCAGTTAGAAAAATCGATTTCTATAAACACTCCACTAGTCAATCTCTCTCCTCACAAAAATCTGTCCATGGATACGCCACTGAAGAAGGAAAAGAAATGTGTGAAACTCATAGGAGTTACAGCTGACTCCGAAGCCTTAAATGAAAGAAGTGGAAACACCTCCAACTCTCCCAGGTCAGTGGCCTCTTTTCTGCAAGGCAACCAGCAGAACTCTCCCTCTCTCCTCTCTAGCTGCATGAACTGCGCTATCTATTTCTTTGTCTATTTTCTTAGTGTTGCATGCAGTGTCATCCCCCAGTTTCATCTGCCTACCTTTAACTTTTCCAGAACTTTAAGAAAGACTAAAATGATTGCAAGGGGAAAGGACTCTTGAATAAAGGCATCATTTTAAAAGCTACACATTTCTTTGTCATGAAACAAATACCACAGTCTTATACATCTCTGAATGTTTTGTCGGTTTGAATAAATGTACTGTTATTTTTCTCTTGGTTCAAGAGTGGCCATGAAAGAAAAATTAACTTACCTTCTTAAAGGTAGTCTTATAGTACTCTAAGAAAGTGCAGCCCTATAGAAAACTTAGGTGAAATTTTTATGGCTTTTGAAGTTGTTTATCCTAAGCCTTCAAGAATGTTCTTTGAGACATATTTTGACATTTTTAAAATGTCAAAGCTAATTCATTTTCATTGTTTCCAAAGCTTGAAAGCCTCCAGTTTCTGCATAATTGAGTTTTTGACTAAAAGAAGTGTCAGACATGTATGCCTTAAGGAATTAATGTTCCAAGGGACTTGTCCTTTAAAAAAATAAAAATAATGGCGGTCAGAAGGTAAGAGAAAGTGAGTAGAAGGGGAAGGTAGGTAACAGTGGCTGAGGCTAGAGTTCTGAATGTGCACAGTAGGACCAAGAGTGGAGTAGGAAAAGAAGTGTATGAGGAAATTGGAGAAAGTAAAAGAAAGATGAAAAATGTAGGATGTCTGCATGCAATGGGATGATAGATGCATTTATAATAAATGTCTTTAAATATTTAAAAAAGTAAGGATATTGCTGCGATGGTAGCTGGCTTGGATTGTCTCCTATGAAATGATATCTTTAAGGTGCTACTAGGGCTACATTAGTCTAAGAAGAGTACAAAATAAGACATTTTACTAATGTGCATTTGAGTAGAAACAGTATGATACAGCCCACCTTATGTAAATGGGCTTCCTTATGTTTTATCTGATTTCTCCTGAAGTCTTGAGTGATACTAAATGTGGTATTCAACAAAGAAAGCACTTCAATGATGTTTAGCTGCTATTACTATTATAAGGAAGAGTAATTTATTACTCCCTTCCTCAAATTTTTATTTAATGTTACAACCTGTAAGTTACAGAAAATTAAAGCATGGTATTGTTAAGGAAAAGTAACTGCAAATGAATGATATCTGCCACATACACATAGTTCTAGATAGTTCTGAAATGAATTCAGCGGGTTATGCCTGTTTATATGTGATTCATCGTGTGAGTGTGCTATACCAGTGTATATTTCTGCAGGTGATTTCCAGAATTGATTAGTGCCAACCTTGCATCTGTATTGTCTTCATTTCTTTTTCTGCCTCTTTTGCTTGATAAAAATTACTTAAGCAATGTATGTAGCTATTGTTTGACTCAAGCAGCATGTTGGAAAATTTTTGTCTTGCTAGTTAAGCAAAAACAAATAAAATACCACAAAACATTTGTTTTTATGTGTGTGAGAATCCATCTGCTAACTTAAGATGTTTCAAACCTTTTGTTTCCTGCGTGCCTAACTTAGACACACAATCCTAAGATAATTTTGGAATAATAAATATGGGTTTTATTGGGAACTTGACTATTGCATACTTTCTAAATTTAATTGATGCATTTGTTACAAAGAATCTTTACAGTGCTGTTTAAATATCTCCACTGTTTATTTTTTCTAACACAATTACTCTGCTAGTTGAAACTCAGTTTTTTAAAATTTGAGACAAATACACATCTATTTATGCAGCCTAGGATTCCATGTTATTTTTATCTTGCGCTTAGCCTTCTGTATGTCATATTAACAATACAATATTGCCCTAGCATTTTAATTTTTGTGTTAGGTGTGGTTATCATGGTAGGCACCCTATCATGTTTTAATTCTTTTGTTTTTTAAAGATAGGATCTTACTCTGTCACCCAGACTGGAGTGCGGTGGCGTGATCACTGCTCACTGCAGTCTCAAACTCTTGGGCTCAGGCAATCCTCCCACCTCAGCCTAGCGTGCACCGTCACACCTAGCTAATTTTTTAATTTTTTGTAAAGACAGGATCATACTATGTTGCCCAGGCTGGTTTTGAACTCCTGACCTCAAGTGTTCCTCCCACCTCAGCCTCCCAAAGTGCTGGGATTATAGGAGTTGAGCCACTGACCTTAATTCTTTAACTTAATTCTTCCCATGACCTTTTACTGGCCTTAAAGATATTCTTTATACTTTTGAAATATTGATCCTATTGGTAGTAAAAGTTTCTTTTAGAGAGTGACTTAGTATTTTTCATGGTATTAGAGTAAACTATAATTTTTTCCTTGCATACATAAAAACGTATATCACCATGCCTCATTGGAGGCCTATTAAACTAGGGGTTTGTTTCTTTAATTTTTCTTAATCACATTTGAATTCAGAGTGGATGCTTTAATGCCTATAGGTTAGCTGCTGAATCAAAGTGTCAAACAGAAGTTAAAGAAGGGAAAGAAACTGCAAGCAAATTGGAAAAGGAACTTTGTAAGAAATCACATCCAATTCTATACGTCTCTTCCAAATCAACTCCAGAGACCCAGTGCCCTCAACAGTAAAGACTTTTCTTTAATAAGAATATGGTACCACTTGCCCAAGAGGTCACTGTGGTGCTTAATTAAGATCATTTTCATGTGACATATGCCACCTTCTGGGTTATTTACATCTGTTCATTGTGCCAGGACCTGGCATTTTTATATTCCTTTCACCACGTGTTCATAATTTGATTGTGATTCTAACCTGGAGAGTTCCTTAAGTGATGACGCTTCATGGAGCTTCTACTGCAGTGAATAAACTATTAACTGAAAAAAAAAGCTATAATTAATATATATTTGCTGCACTGTATATGAATTTTTTTAAGTGATGTAAACATTTGAGTAACCTACCTTCAGTTCCATATGTTTGAGAAGAGAACATTAAAATCAGTAACTATTATATTTTCCTACTACTTTTTTTATGAACTTAATTTTTCACTATGTTGTAAAAATGGGAAACTTCGTTTAAAAATATATATTGTTTCAGGATTTCGTGAAGGTACCTATGTTTGTGTATTTATAGACATGGTTTAAATTTTATGTTTCAAGCATACGAAATAACTAATTTTAAAATTTCAAATAAAACTAAACTGCAATAATTTCTCCCCTTTCTATTTTCTTACTCAGTGTCAATAATAGAATGTTATTAAAGGAGAATAAAGAAGACAAAGAAACTTCAGGGATTCTTAATTCTCAGATGCATATAATTTTATATATTTTATATATAATTTATGTATATTATTAGATGTATATATGCAGATGGTTCCTGACTTAATGATGGTTTGGCTTCATTATTTTTCAACTTTATGATTGTGCAAAAGCACTACGCATTCAGTAGAAACCATATTTCCAGTACCCATCAGACCATTCTGTTTTTTTCTTTCAGTGCATTAGTTGATAAATTTCCTAAGATATTCAACACTTTATTATAAAGTGTTTATTATAAAATAAGCTTTGTGTTAGATGATTTTGCCCAACCGTAGGCTAATGTAAGTATTCTGGGCACATTTAAGGTAGGCTGGGCTAAGCCGTGATGTTCGGTAGGTTAAGGGTATTAAATACGCTTTCAGTTTACGGTATTTTTAATTTATAATGGATTTATTGGAACAGAACCCCATTGTGAGTCAACAGGCATCTGTACATACATATTAAAAAGGTATATACTTAAATTTCCAAAGAAAGACGTTTTTTCATTTAAGTGATTATAGATTAGTTTATAATTTAATTTCGTATATATATTCTATAAGTAAATGAATTTGGATTATCTGGAGAAATAGAACCAATAGGGTGTGTATCTATAGAAAGATTTATTTTCATGAATTGCCTCACATGATTATGGAAGCAAGCCCAAATTTGCAGGGCGGGCTGGCAGGCTGGAGACCCAGGGAAGGGAAGAGCTGATGTTGAGTTCACATCTGAAGGCCATTTGGCTGGAGACGCAAAGAAGAGACTACACTGCAATTCAAGTCCAAGGATTATCTGCTGCAGAATTCCCTCTTGCTGGGGGAGGTCAGTCTTTTGTTCTGTCTAGGACTTCAGCTGATTGGATGAGCCCCCTTATACTAGAGAGAACAATTTGCTTTACTTAAAATCTACTTATTTAAATGCTAATCTCATCCAAAAACACCCTCGGGGAAACTCAGAGTAATGTTTGATCACGTATCTGGGCACCATGGGCCTCCAAGTTGACATAAAATTAACTGTCACAATGGGTATTTGTTCCAGTTTAAGTCTATTGAAATATATTAGGTAAAAGGAAATTGCCTAAAACATCTAAATAAATTTTAAGCTTGTTTTAATTTCCTGCAAAAAGCATTCTCTAAAGAAATTGGAATGTTAATATTAAATAATATCTCTTGCAAAAAGAAGTAGCTGAAGGCACTAGGAACAAATAATTCCAACCTGAGGATAATATCAAATGAGTGACCATATATTCATTACTGCATATTAGAAAATGTAGATCAATTCCTTCCAACATTGAGTTCTTTTTTTTTTTTTTCAGAGTATTGTGGAGGTACAGACGCTTTGGTTACATAAATTGTCTTTCCACTGCTTGAGTCAGAGCTATAAGCGTGCCCATCCCACAGACAGTGCACACCGCACCTGATATGTGTGAGTTTACCTATCCTCTCCTCGCCCCCCCACCTGCCTGACACCCAAAGAATGTTACTTTGATATGTGCGCAGAAGTTTTAATTGATTAGTACCAATTTAATGGTGAGTACGTGTGTTTGTTTTTCTATTCTTCCGATACTTAAAAGAAGGGGCTCCAGCTCCATCCAGGATAATACAAGAGGAATTAGTTCACCATTTTTTTATGGCTGAATAGGTACTCCATGGTATACATGTATCATATTTTACTAATCCACTCATGGATTGATGGGCACTTATTAAGAGCTATGTACTAGGGATACAAAAATAAACCTTCAGAGCTCACAGTTTAATAGACCCATGTAGATGAGTAGTTGTAGTGGTGGTATTACTAGTAATAGTTAACATTTGGGCAAACCGAATGTGCCAGGCACTCTTCCAAGCCCTTCCATGTATTCCCACATTAAACCCTCCCAATAGCTCTGTGAGCTAGATATTACACTTAGCCCCCTTTTAAAGAGGAAACCAAGGCCCTAGAGAGGTTTTTTGTCCAAAGTCACAGGTGTTAGTAAATGATGAGAACATTAAAGTAGTAGAGGTTTTAATAGCGGAGTGTACAAAGTGCTATAGGAACAGATAGAGGGAAACAAACAGCCTAGGGGCTTTATAGATTTTTGTCATCTCTAAGCAGAAGCTGTTTCTGAGGTTTGTTGAGGCATGGAGAGAAGATCATTACAAGTAGAAGAAATAGCTGTTCAAAGAATAAAGGCATGAAACATTTCTGATTCAGCAAACTGAAGACTTAGAAATGGCTGAAAGTATAGGGATTGTGAATAGCGATAATAGTAAATCTGGGTAGACAGCTGGTAGTGACATGAAGAGCCTGAATTTGGGAAATCCTTTTACAAACAAAAACTTACACAGACATATAAACACATGAAGCAACACATTGAAGGTCGAAGAACAAGGATGACAAGGGAACATCCATTTAGCTTCTGTCTTATCACCCTTAAGGGACTGAGGCAAGTCTACTGAATTGTGAGTCTTCTAGGAATACATTTTGAAAAATCACCACTGTAGGTAATGAGAAACAACTGAATAATTGATACAGGCAAAATAGTGCCATTGTTCAGTTTATTTTTAGTAAAAACTCCAAGGGCATGATGGAAAATAGATAAGAATAGAGAGAAAAAAAGACAAGTTTGACCGTTCAATAGTCCAGGCAGGAAATACAGCTACAAAGAGAGGCAGTGATAGTGGGAATGTAGAATGATAATTGGATTCAAGATAGTGCTTAAGAGAAACAGAGTGGTCAGAGCTGTAGACATAAGATGTGGGACTCTGATGTTAGTGGATAAGCGGTGGTGTTAACAGAAAGGAGGAGTGGAGGTATTTCAGGTTGATGAACACCTTTATTCAAGTACCTGTGGTGTGTCCAAAAATAAGTCTGTTTATCAAACTTTTATTTTGTAAGGAAAATGTAAGACTAACTTGGAATTCTATTCCAGTAGACACATTTCCCCCCCATCATTACTGAAAAAGTGACCTTGTTGGTCAAATGTTTACAATCATAGCCTTGATTTTTTTCATTTTTCACTATTAGACATAATGAGCCCTTCGTATGTCTAGGTCCTTCAAGTGTGGTCTTTTGATTGAATCCAAATTTTACAGAACAAATGCTTTTATTAAAAGGGATGCAGCAAAGAAAGATGAAGCTTTTCTTGCCTCCGCAGATGCCAAGTCATGCAGGCTGGTGTCAGTTTCAGTAGCCCAAGGACCATGGAGTTCTCCCCAGCCCCCCAGGTCCAACTGAGGCAGTTGCCCAAAGCTTCCCCGGTTGAGCTTGTAGCACCTGAGGCAACTCCTCTGCTCAAATCCCACCGTGCTGGTGGGGAGGTGTGCTTGGCTCCCAGTCACAGGGTGCAGCTCAGGGGAGCATCCGCTATGTCTGCTCCTTCCGCAGTCTGTTGGGGGGTGATGTGAAGGCTGCTGCTGCAAAGCTGAGTCCCTTGCAGACCTGGCATCATGCACCTGAGAGCTCAGGATGGTGTCGGCTGCAGAAACACAGGATCGACTACCACCAGATGCTTACTGCGCCTGTTCTCTGGTGCAGTGACTATGCACAGACTCTGGGCAGTTCTCTGGTCCACCCAGAGGCCTGTGGTGGTGGAGGGAGCTCGCGGCACTCCAGCACTCTATTCTAATCTTCCCCACATGTAGATGCCTCCCCACAGATCCCCTTGATCTTGCCACATGTATCATCCTGTCACCGTCTCCTTCACTCCGAATGTCCTGCCTCACTTCTCTGAGAAGAGCTATCCATAGTTAGGCATCTGCCTGCAATTTACACTCCTTTCCTTGAGAGCAGCATCCTCGTGGCTGCTTCTGTTCTACCATCTTCTCCATCCAACCAAAACTGAGCTTTTCTTAAGGCCCTACAAACTAAAGCTGGACAGCACAGACTTTAGGAGAAATAAGAGCAACTTGTATATAAACAGTCCTTGTGCATGACGACATGTGGACTTCTCAGAAAATTCACTGTAACACCCAGTACAAACTGCAATCCAGGAAAAGTCTGTCAGATTGCCACTATCTGCTCTCACTTCATCTGAAGATGCTTCAAGCTCAACATCTAAAAACCTTTCGACTGGCTGCCCTCTGGACTCAAAGACTGAGTTTATAGTTCTTTTTAACCATTAACCTTTGTTTTTCTTTTGCTTCCATAAAAATGCCTCTTGGTAACTGTCTGATTGCTTAAATCATATCGAGGCCTGACTTTGGTGGAAGCCCATCTACAACACCACTGCCTGAAATGAGAACTGTTTAGCAGGACTGGCCAATTCTCAGAAATGAGAGCTGGTTTAATGGCTTATAAGATGATCCACCACCAACCCAATTTCTGGACTGTGAAGCTTCTTGGAAGTTTCATACCAAAGGAATGATGGATTTCAAAAAGACAGTACCCCAAAATGAAGGCCTCAGAAGCAAAAGTTTTTCTCTGACTTCCTGTCTCCTATCTCTAAGTTCTATTCTTCCATGAGGCTAGCCATAGAAACTAGAATCCCTCTTCCCCAAGGCAGGTCATAAATGCTGGAACCCCTTTTCCTGAACACCAGCCATAAAGCCTAAAATTATTCTGTGTAAGAACTGGCTGTAAAGAAATTACCTGACCTACCTTGCTTGACAGTAGCAGGTCATAAGACCCCCATTCCAGAGATGGCCCTGCCCCATATCCAGAAGGAAGAAACATATCCTCAGAGAGACCAAGAAGAACCTAGACAGACAGGCCTTGCTAGGTTTCTGCCACTCAGCCTAATTAGCATTAGATCATACGCCTTTTGTCCAGTCATATTCCTACACTGCTGTATGTACTTTTTTGAACCTATGCATAAAAACGGACAATTTCTACTGTGTCTTTGAGTTTTCACTCTGAAGGCTCCCATGTATGCACATCAGATAAAAATTTGTTTGTCAGCCGGGCGTGGTGGCTCACGCCTGTAATCCTAGCACTCTGGGAGGCTGAGACAGGAGGCTTGCTTGAGCTCAGGAGTTCAAGACCAGCCTGAGCAAGAGCGAGACCCCATCTCTAGTATAAATAGAAAGAAATTAGCCAAACAACTAAAAATAGAAGAAATTAGCCAAACACCTAAAAATAGAAAAAATTAGCCAGGCATGGTGGTGCGTGCCTGTAGTCCCAGCTACCTGAGAAGTTGAGACAGGAGGATCACTTGAGCCCAGGAGTTTGAGGTTGCTGTGAGCTAGGCTGATGCCACAGCCCTCCAGCCCAGGCAAGAGAATGAGACTGTCTCAAAAAAAAAAAAATTGTCTTTTCTCCTTCTTTAAAAAAAGAAAATTTAGTTCCTATTCCTCTTTCATCTTTTATCCCTCTTTTGCTTCAATTTTATGGTTTCTTTTTTTTTTCTTATATAAAGGATATAGATAGGTAGGTAGGTAGACTCCTAATTTCCTTTCTTAGATAAGAGATTACTGAATGATGTCAGAGGAAGATGGTAGATAGGGATTCCAAAAACCCATCCATCCCTCCACAAAGTCAGCCTATTGGCTGATAAACTGATAAGGACTGTCAGAATCGATTTTATTGGAACTCTGGATACTAATCAAGGGTTTATAGCAGCCAAATGAACAGTCAAAAAAATCAACTGAGTCTTGGCATTTAAGGAACTCTCTGATGAATCACTGTTAGCTAGTTACTAAGTTAATGGAACAGAGGCTTCAGTGGCCACACACAAAAAAGGATACAGGCTTTACAAAATTAGTGCAGAAAATATCACTAAACAACAGCAATAACTACAATGAATAGCAAGAATAAAGGTTTGATTTTCAGCACAAAATTACAAGGCATGCAAGAAATAAAGTACAGGTTATACACAGGAAAAAAGAATAGAAACCATTTATGAAGAAGCCTGGACATTGAACTTAATAGTCAAAAACTCTAAATCAATAATTTGAAACTCTAAATCAACAAAGAAACCATGAGAACAATGCCAAATAGAAACTGTCAATAATGAAATAGAAATTATAAAAAGGAACCAAATATAAACTCGGGAGTTGAGTTCAATAACAAAGGGAAACCTTACAAGACGGGCTCAATAGTAGATTAGAAAGAGTCTGTGAGCTGGAATATTGGTCAACTGAGATTATCCAGGGTGAGGAGCAGAAACAAAACTGAACAGAGCCCAGGAGAACAGTGGTACACTATGAAGCATAGCAACATATGTATGATAGGAATCTGAGGAGAGAAAAGAGAAAAACAGGAAAAAATATTTGTAGATATAATAGCCCAAAAAACCCAAATTTGATGAAAGGAATTAGTATATAAATGAGCCAAAAATGTCCTGTGTGTATTGGCCTCTAGCTTATTTCTTCACTGCATACTGCGAGACCCATTAGCTCAAAAGCCTGCCAGCACCAAACTTAAATTTTTACACAACCAATTATTTTTAAAATAGCCCAAACAAGGACATTCCTAGACATTTAGATCCTACCTGCTTTAGCATACCCAGAAAAACCTCACCCCACATCAGCTCTTGCCTACTGATAAGGGAGAATCTTGCAGTTACAAGAACACTCCACCCAATAGTAGAATACACATTCTTCTTAACTGTAAATGAAACTTCATACAGGAGAGACCATATGTTAGGCCACAAATCAAGTCTCAGTAAATTTAGAAAGTTGAATTCACACAAAGTATCTTCTCTGATTATATAAAATGAAATTAGAAATCAACAACAAAGAAATCTGGAAAATTCACAAACATTATGTAGAAATAAAACAACACACTCTTAAACAACCAATGGCTCAAAGAAGAAATCACTAGGGAAATCACTTTAAAGATGAATTTTAAAATACTTTAAGACGAATGAAAATGACAATACAACATAGAACTTAGGAGGTGTAGCAACAGCAAAAGTGCTCAGTGGGAAATTAGTAGTTATAAATGCCTACATTTAAAAAAAGATAAAGATCTCAAAATAATAACTTTATACCTTGAGGAACTCTAAAAAAAAAAAAAAGGGAGAAAAATCTAAACCCAAAGCTAGCAGAAGGAAGAAAATAGAAGATTAGAGCAGAAATAAATGAAAGAGAATGTAAAAACAATAGAATCTATGGAATCAAAAGTTTATTCTTTGAAAAAAATCAACAAAATTGACAAACTTTTAGCTAGACTGACCAAGGAAAAAGGAGAGAAGACTCAAATTACTAAAATGAATAAAAGTGGGGATGATACTGTCAATATTACAGAAAAGTAAAAAGAGTTATGAGAATACTATGAAAAGTTACAAATTAGATATGCTAACTGAAATGGTTAAATTCCTAGAATCAAACTACCAAAAGTTACTCAAGAAGAAATAAAAAGTCTGAATAGAACTATAAGAAAAAGAAAGAAATCAAATCAAAAAAACTTCTGAAAAGAAAAGCCCAGGACCAGATGACTTTGCTAGTGAACTCTACCAAATGCTTAAAGAAGAGTTAATCTTTCTCAAACTCTTCTCAAAAATAGAAGAGAAATCATTTCCTAACTCATTCTATGAGGCAAGTATTACCCTGATACCAAAAGCCAAAGACATCAGAAGAAAAAAAAAACTACAGAGCAATATGTTAGGAATATGGATGCAAAAATTCACAATAAAATACTAGCAAACTCAATCCAGCAGCATATTAAAAGGATTATACACCACGACCAAGGTGGGATCTGTCCCAGGAATGCAAGAGTGGATCAAAATAAGAAAATTAATGTAATATTCTATATTTCTGAAGGCTGGCATAATGAATTACCACAAATTGAGTTGCTTGAAACCATAGAAATTTACTGTTTCACAATTCCGAAGGCTAGAAGTCTGAAATCAAGTTGTTGGCAGGGCCATGCTCCCCCCGAAGGCTCTAGGGAAGAAATCTTTCTTAGCTGTTGGTGGTTCCCAGCAATCTTTGCCATTCTATGCCTTGTAGACGCATCACTCCAATCCCTGCCTCTATCTTCACATAATCCATGTCTTTCTCTGTGTCCTCTCCTCTTACAAGGACATTAATCATTGGATTTAGGGCCCACCTTAACCCAGTATGATCTCATCTTGATCATTAACTAATTAAACCTGTAAAGACCTTTTTTCTAAATAAGGTCACATTCTGAGGTTGTGGGTAGATGAATTTTGGGGGAATACTATTCATCCTACTACATACACCATGTTAATGAAATTAAGGGGAGGAAGCCCCAACATGATCATCTCAGTTGATACAGAAAAAGCATTTGACAAAATCCAATATCTTTTTATGATTTAAAAAACACTCAAGAAACTAGGAATAGAAGACTGATAGCCAACATCATGCTTACTAGTGAAAGACTGAAAGCATTCCCCCTAATATCAGAAACTAGAAAAGGATGGTCTCTCTTGCTACTTCTGTTCAACATTATACTGAAATTGATAGCCAGGGAAGTTAGTCAAAGGGAAAAAAAGGCATCCAAATCAGAAAGACTGAAGTAAAAATATTTACATTCACAAATTACATGATCTTACACCATAGCAAATACTAAAGAATTCTCCCACAGAACTATTACAGCTAATAAATGATATCAGTAATGTTGCAGTATAAAAGATCAACATACAAAAATAGGTTATATTTTTATACATAACAATGAATAATTATAAAATGAAATTAAGAAAACAACTCCATTTAAATAGCACCACAAAGAACAAACTCTTAGGAATAAATTTAACCAAGGAAGTGAAACTTTTATGTGCTGAAAACTACAAAACATTATTGAATGAAATTAAAGATGTAAATAAATGGAAAGACATCCCGTGTGTGGATTCAAAGACTTAATATTGTTAAGATGGCAGTACTTCCAATACTTTCTTAGTCAGTTTGGGCTGCTATAACAAATTACTGTACACTGGGTGGCTTAAACAACAAAGCTTACTACATAGCTACAGGAAACAAAACAGTGTAGTACAAGCATAAAGATAGACATAAAGATCAATGGAATACAACTGAGAAATAAGCCAGAAATAAAACTGTACATGTTTGATCAATTGATTTTTAACAAGGGTGCCAAGACCATTCAATGGAGAGACAATAGTCTCTTCAACAAAGAATGCAAAAGAATGAAGTAGGACCCTTACACCACATTATATGTAAATATTAGCTCAAAATGGATCAATGACTTGAGGGTAAGAGCAAAATTGTAAAACTCTTAACGGAAAACATAGGGCTAAATCTTTATCACCTTGGATTTCACCCTGGTCTTAGATATGGCGTGAAAAGCACAGACAACAACAACAAAAAAACATAGGTAAATTAGACTCCATCAAAATAAAAAACTTCTGTGAATCAAAGTACACAATTAAGAGAGTACTCACCGAATGGGAAAAAATATTTGCAAATCATATACCTAATAGGATTTTAATATCTGGAATGTATGAAGAACTCTTACAACTCAACAGCGAAAAGGGCAAACAACCTATTTTTAAAAATAGACGAATTAGGCCGGGCACGGTGCCTCACGCCTGTAATCCTAGGACTCTGGGAGGCCGAGGCGGGTGGATCGCTCAAGGTCAGGAGCTCAAGACCAGCCTGAGCAAGAACGAGACCCCGCCTCTACTAAAAAATAGAAAGAAATGATCTGGACAACTAAAAATATATATATAAAATTAGCCGGGCATGGTGGCACATGCCTGTAGTCCCCGCTACTTGGGATGCTGAAGCAGAAGAATTGCTTGAGCCCAGGAGTTTGAGGTTGCTGAGAGCTAGGCTGACGCCATGGCACTCTAGCCCAGGCAACAGAGCGAGACTCTGTCTCAAAAAAAAAAAAAGCGAATATCAATTTTTCTCAAGCTCACATGATACATTCACAAAGATAGAACATATGCTAAGCAATACAACACACCTTGACAATTTTTGTAAATAGAAATTATACAAAGTATGCTCTCAGACCATAATAAATTTAAACTAGAAAGTGATAGCAGAAAGATAGCTGGATACCCCTAAAATAACACAAAACAACACCCTTGTAAATAACAGTGGGTCAAATACGAAGTCTCAAAAGGAATTTTAAAATATTTTGAACTAAACAAAAATGGAAATACAACTATATAAATCTATGGTATGCAGCAAAAGTCATACTTAGAGGGAAATTTATAGCACTGAATGTGTATATTAAAAAAGGAGAAAGATCTAAAATGAATAATTTAAGCTTGCACTTAGAAAACCAGAAAAAGAAAAACAAATTAAATCCAAAGTAAGCAAAAGAAAAGAAATAACAATCAAAGCAGAAATCAATAAATTGAAAATTGGAAATCAATAGAGAAAATCAATGAAACCAAAAGTTAATTATTTCAAATGATCCAGCCTCGAAGGCTCATAAACCTCTAGCCGGGTTAACTAAGTAAAAAAGAGAGAAGACACAAATTACTAAAATCAGAAGTGAAAGAAGGGCAATCTACTGATCCCATGGGCATTAAAAGTATAATAAAAGAATATTATGAACAATACTAAGCCCCAAAATTTGATAACCTAGATGAAATGGATCAGTTTCTTGAAAGACACAATCTGCCAAAACTCACACAAGGAAAAACAGATCATCTGAATAGGTTTCTATTTATTAAGTAAATTGAATCAATAATTAATAATCTTTTAAAACAGAAAGCACCAGGCCCAGATAGGTTCACAAACAGTTAAGGAAGAAATTATGCTGATTCTCTACAATCTCTTTCAGAAAATGAAAGCAAAAGGAATAGTTACAAACTCATTTTATGAGACCATGATTACCCTAATAGCAAAACCAAAGACATTACAAGAAAGGAAAACTATAGACCAATATCTCTCATAAACATAGATACAAAAGTTCTCGACAAAATACTGGGAAATCAAATCCAACAATATATAATAATAATTATACAGGACCAGGTTCAGTGGCTCATGCCTATAATACCAACACTTTGAGAGACCAAGGCACAAGGATCACTTGAAGCCAGGAGTTCAACACCAGCCTGGGCAACATAGTGAGACTTTGTCTCTACAAAAATAAACAAAAGACCAAATAGAAAATTCTATAGCCTGGGCATAGTGGTGCATGCCTGTAATCTCAGCTACCCAGGAGGCAGAGGAGGGAGGATCACTTGAGCCCAGGAGTTCAAGGTTGCAATGAGCTATGCCACTGCACTCCAGCCTGGGCAACAGAGTGAGACTCCTGTCTCTTAAAAAAATAATAAATAATAATTATACACCATGACTGAGTGGGATTTATTCCCAATATGCAACACTGGTTTGACATTTAAAAATCAATTAATGTAATCCATTCCATCACCAGTTGAAAGAAGAAAAATCATATAATCATATCAATAGTTGCAGAAAAAGCATTTGACAAAATTCAATAATGAATCGCCTAATTTATGATAAAAATTCTCAGCAAATTAGGAATAGGAAGAACTTCTCCACACTGTTAAAGAACCTCTACAAAAAATCTACAGCTACCATCATACTTAATAGTAAGAAAGCAGGGAGGGAGAGGGGGACAAGGGCAACATATATAACCTAAACATCTGTACCCCCATAATATGCTGAAATAAAAAAAAAAAAAAGCAGATGCTTTCCCATCAGCATCAGGAGCAAGACAAGAATGTGCACTCTCGTGACTCCTCTTCAACATGTACTGGAATTCCCAGCTAAAGCAATAAGACATGAAAAGGTAATAAAAGGAAGCCAAATTGAGAAGAAACTCTTTATGAGCAGATGACATGATTGTCTGTGTAGAAAATCCCAAATAATCTACAAAAAAACTTCTGAAACTAAGAGACTATAGCAAGGTTGCAGAATACAAGGGTAATATACAAAAGTTCATTGTTTTCTTTTCTACCAGCAATGAACAATGGAATTTAAGTTATTTTAATTGAAATCAGAAACACAATACCATTTACATTAGCACCAAAAATACATACTTCGGTATAAATCTAACAAAATATGTATAAGATCTATATGAGAAAAACTACAAAACTCTGATAAGAGAAATCAAAGAATATCTAAATAAGTGGAGAGCTATTTCATGCACACGGATAGGAAGATTCAATATTGCTAAGATGTCGGTTCTTTCCAAATTGATCTATCGATTCAATAAAATCTCAGTGAAAATCCCAGCTAACTGATTGAACTATCCAACTTTAACACTTATCATAATGCTACAATAATCAAGATAGTGTGGTATCAGTAAAAGAACAAAGAGATCAATTGAATAAAATGGAGATCCCAGAAATAGACCTACACAAATACAGTCAACTGACCTTTGACAAAGGAGCAAAGGCAATACCATGGATAAAACACAGTTTTTGCAACAAATGGTGCTGGAACAAGTGGAAATCACAGGTAAAAAAAAATGAATTCAGAAACAGACTTTACACCTTCACAAAAATTAACTCAAAGTGGATCATAGACTTAAATGTAAAATGAAAAACTATAACACTAGAAGCTAACGTAAGAGAAAATCTAGATGACCTTGAGTTTGGCTGCAACTTTTTAGAAACAACAAAAGCATGATCATAAAGAAAAAACTGATAATCCAGACTTCATTAAGATTAAAAATTTCTACTCTGAAAAAGACGCTGTCAAGAGAACAAGAAGATAAACAGCAAAGTGGGAGAAAATATTTATAAAACAACGTATCTGATGAGGGCTTGTATCCAAAATATACAGAGAACACTTAAAACTCGACAATAAGAAAATAAACAATCTGATTGTAAAATGGGCAAAAGATCTAAACAGACACATCACCAAAGAAAATACACAGGTGGCAATCAAGGTTGTGAAAAGAGGCTCCAGATCATTTGTCATCAGGGAATTGCACATGCGAACAGTAATGAGATGCCACCACACCACACACCTATTAGAAGGGTGACGACCTGAAACATGGGCAACGCCAAATGCTGATGAGGATGTGGAGTGAAAGGAACCCTCATTCATTGCTGATGGGAATGTGAAATGGTACAGCCACCTGGAATATAGTTTGGCAGCTTCTTACAAAACTAAACAAACATGCTCTTACTGTACATGCAGTCCAGCCATTGAGATTCTTGGTATTTATCCAAATGAGTCGAAAACATGTCTACACAAAAATCTGCACACACAGGTGTTTATAGCAGCTTTATTTATAATTGCCAAAATGTGGAAGCAACCAAGATGTCCTTCAGTAGGTGAATGGATAAATAAACTGTAGAACATCCAGATGATGGAATGGAATATTATTCAGTGCTAAAAAGAAATGAGCTATCAAGCCATGAAAAGACATGGAGGAAATGTAAATACATGTTGCTAGGTGAAAGAAGACAATCTGAAAAGGTGCATCCCAAGAAAGGCAAATATCCTGTTCTGAGAGAGGAGGCAGGACAGGGCTTTGACCCCCCCCTTATGGGGCCCACTTCAGATAGGTCATGTGACTGCTTGGTATTACTAGGGGGGCAAACTGCAGAGGATAGAGCTAGACTGTGCTCCCCACTAATCCCAATATTCCCCAAACCTTCTATTAATACTTTAGTGATCCATTTTTGCTTCAAGTCACAGGCTGTCCAACTCAGAAGGGCCTAAACAATCAGAGGATTATTATTCCCCATAATGAGAAGTCCAAAAGCAGGACAGTTTCAGGGTGAGTTCAGTGACTTAAAGATGTCATCAGGGAGCCAGGCACATCCCATCTTTTCCCTCTGCCCCACTCAGTAGGTTGGAAGTGTGATCAGTGTCTGCCCTCATGGTAACCAGATGGCTGCCACTGCTCCAAACATCACACACAGGCACAACAGTGTCCATTGAAAAGAAATAAAGGACTTGCCTCCTGCACAGCTGTTATTTATTTTTTTTTGGCCCTCCCTATCATGTGTTCTTTCTTAATCACAACCCTCTTCCTCCTCCTTAGCAGTAAACAATATCCTGTCTTCTATGATAATCTTTTCCTTGCTTTTCTTTCTTCTTTTTTTCTCTTTTCAATTGTATTGAGGTAAAATTGATACACAAAAAACTGCACACATTTATGTACAAATCTTGATGCATTTGGACATATGCACACACGCATGATACCATCACCACAACCAAGGTACTAAACTTAATATCACCTCCAAAAATTTCCTTGTGTTCTTTTGCAGGGTGTTTTGTTCTGTTTTGTTTTTGGTAAGAACATTTAACATGAGATTTATCCTCTTAACATATTTTAATTTTTTAACAGATTTTAAAATGCACAATACCTTATTAGTCATAGGTACTATGTCGTACAGCAGATCTCTAGAACTTACTCATCTTGCATAAAAGAAACTGTTCACCCGTAGAAGAACATTTCCCCATTTCCCCTCCCTCTCTTGGCAATCACGATTCTGTTCTCTGCTTCTGTGAGTTTGACTATTTTATATACCTCATATAGGTGGAATTTTTGCAGTCTTTATTCTTGTATGACTGGTTTATTTCACTTTGCATAGTGTCCCCTATGTCCATCTCTGTTGTCACAAATGGCAGGCTCTCCTTTTTTAAGGCTGAATAATATTCCATTGTTCGTATATATCACATTTTTTTATCCATTTATCTGTTAATAGACATTTTTTTTCCTTACTTTTATGATTTCACTATTTACGTGATCTAGGCATGCATTCTTGAGTAATGTCTTATTTTGCCTGTCTTTAACCTTTGTATGCATGGAAGCATATTGTGTGTACTCTCACATGTTTTTCCTTTGTCTCATCATTGTGTTGTGAGCGTCACATATGTTGCTGCTTGTAGCAGTGGTTGATTTTTTTTTTCATTCCATTATAAGAATACACCACAATGCAGTTGTCCATTCTCCTGCCGATGGACGCTCAGGTCCTTCTGGAACCAATGTGAACAGTGTTCTTACGAACATTGCTGCACAACGCATTTCTCCAGGACATTCAGCCAGGAGTGGAGCCACTGGGTCATAGGCTGGTGCTGGTTTCCTTAGCATTTGTACAACTTCCGTTCCCACCAGCCTCATGAGAGAGTTTTTTGCTCAACATCTTGGCCTACACTTTGTATTTACGAGGTTGATCTTTTTGAAAATATGAATCAGACCATGGTGCTCTCCTACTTCAAGTCCATTTTACTTGGAATAAAATCTACACATTTTACCCTGGGCCCTGGGGCCCCCAGCTCCCTCTCTGCTTCCCTGTGCCACCGCTGGACAAGAACTGACCATCTACTTTGCTGTAGCCACATTGGCCTTGTTTCTATTCCCAAATTCATTAATACTAAGCTCCAATCAGTATCTGGGTGGGAATGGATAGGTAAGTCTGGAGCAGGGGGCTGGGCAGGGCTTAGGGGCTGTACCATGGACTCGTGGGAATGTCTACTGCACAAGACATTCCACAGACACCCCACTCTGTCCCTCCGGGAATCACAGGCGCCTGGGCCCCTTGAAGTGGGTGTCTCCCTGGCGTGGGTTCTGAGAACTTCCCTTACAGCATGGCCCCTCAACCTAAGTAAACCATCTGGCCAGTGACAAAGCCCAGTTCCAGCTCCAAAGGAAGCTTAAGGAAAATCTGCTGCACTAAGGAGAAGAAAAGAGCAACAGGAAAAAAATTGAACATATTGATAAAACCAGAGTAAAAAGGAGAGAATGAACACACACGCCAGGGAGGAAACTTTGAAAGCGGGACCAAAATAGAGCAAGCTCCACCAACCATGCTTTCGAAATGTGTCGAAATTAATTGCCAAAATCCCAGATTTCCGGGAAACAACATTTGGTCAACTCTCAGCGAGTTTCCCTGGGAGGAGGTTTAAGAAACTTGGTGATTTTTGACCAGGATTGAAGTGACAAATAGTAAACTGGGTCACTACATAGACTTTTATCTTGATGAAAATCCTGACTTGGGAATAGCGTCATCTCCGCAGGGTTTCATCTAAGAATGGCGAGAGTCAACTGAATCAATTGAAGTCTGGGAAGAACTGGGCCAGGCAGCCAGCTGGGGGCTGAACAAAGCCAGTGGGAAGAGACAGCAGGACGAGGCAGAAAGCTTCTTCTCCCAGTGCCCTGACCCTCCTGAGGCAGAAACAGACAAGTCAGAACAGGCCACCACAGATAGCATCTGGCCACACTCTCTGCAGAACCAACACAGAAGGTGTGACAGATTGGATCCTCTAAAGATGGCACGAGGATCTCCCCCATCCCATATGCCCTTCTTCCATGTGACCTTGCCACTCCCTTATCAAGAGGTGGGCGTCCATGTCCCCTCCCCTTAAATGTTGGCAGGTTTGTGACTGCATTGGCCAATAGACTAGAGAAGAATAGACTGCCGCTTTCTGAGATATAGTCAGAAAAAGCCATGCAGATTCTACCTGACTTTCTTGGGATGCTCACTCTCTGGGAAACTAGCTATGATGGAAGAAATCAACCACCCAGAGACTCCCCCACTGCAGAGGCCACGTGTAGCAGCTGACAGCCAGTCAACACCGATGGCCAGTCATACGAGTATGTCATCTTGGGCGGCTGGTGTAGTTGTGCCTCCAGACGACTGCATTCCCAGCCAGCATCAACCTCAACCACATGAGAATGTGGGAGACCCCATGTGAGAGCCACCCAGCTGAGCCCTTTCCCGATTCCTGAGCTACAAAATAGTGGGCAAAATTAAATAGTTATTTTAAGCTGCTAAGTCTGAAGGTGATTTGTTATGCAGCAATAATAACCAGGACCAGAAAGAGAGGCATGGAGAGTAGAGCGGTGGGATGGGGAGAAAGGTGGCCGTGGCAGAGGTAGCGTGGGCCCCGGTGGCTTTGCGACAGACTGCATTTTCCAAAGATGGCCATGAGACAGTGAAGGAGAAGATGAAGATGAAGATAAAAATGACAACAAATGGTGCTGGGGAAACAGGATATCCACATGCAGAAGAATGAAACTAGACCCATGTCTCTCACCATGCACAAAAATCAAATCAAAATGGATTAAAGATTTACATACAAGACTCAAAACTATGAAACCACTAGAAGAAAACATTTGGGAAACTCTCCAGGGCATTGGCCTGGGAAAAGATTCCTTGAGTTCCACCTCAAAAGCACAGGCAGCCAAAGCAAAAATGGACAAACAGGACCACATCAAGCTAAAAAGCTTCCGCACAGCAAAGGAAACAATCAGCAAAGTGAAATGAAAACCCACAGAATGGGAGAAAATATTTGCAAACTACCCATCCGACAAGTGATTGATAACCAGAATATATAAAGAGTTCAAGCAACTGAATAGGAAAAAATCAAATAATCCAATTTAAAGATGGGCAAAAGATCTGAATAGACACTTCTCAAAAGAAGACATACCAATGGGCAACAGGTATATGAAAAAATGCTCAACATCACTCATCATCAGAGAAAGGTAAATCAAAACTTCACCCCTTTTGGTTAAGATGGCTTTTACCCAAAAGACAGGCAATAATGAATGCTGGCAAGGAGGTGAAAAAAGGGGGACTCTCACACACTGTTAGTGGGAATGTAAATTAGTACAGCCACTATGGAGGTTTCCCAAAAAACTAAAAGTAGAAATAGCATGTGATCCAGCAATCCCACTGCCGGATGTATATCCAAAAGACAGGAAACCAGTGTATCAAAGAGCTATCTGCACTGCCGTGTTTATTGTGGCACTATTCACAATGGCCAAGATATGCAATCAGCCTAAGTGTCCACCCAGGCAAATGGATAAAGAAAATGTGATGTATACACCTAATAGAACATTATTCCACCATAAGGAAGAATAAAATCTTATCATTTGCAACAACATGGATAGAACTGGAGGACATTTGTGTTAAGTGAAATAGGTCAAATTTCACATGTTTGCACTTCTATGTGGGAGCTAAAAAATTTAAAAATTAAAGTCATGGAAATAGAGAGTGGAATGATGGTTAGAGAGGCTGGGAAGGACAGCAGGGAGCTGGGATAAAGTGGGGAGGGTTAATGGGTGCAAAAATACAGGTAGACAGAAGGAATAAGATCTAGTATTTGGTAGCACAATAGGGCAACTACAGTTAACAATAATTGATTGTATACTTTAAAATAACTAAAAGAATGGAATTGGTATGTTCCTAACACAAAGAAATGATAAATGCTTGCGGTGACAGGTACTCCATTACCTTAATTGGATCATTACACATTGCATGTCTGTATCAAAACATCACATGGACCCCATAAATACATGCGATGTGCCCCAACTATTACATCTCCCCAACTACTATGTACCCATAATGATTAAAAATAATTTTTAAAAAAGGAAGACGATGAGGAGGAGGGGAAAGAGAGAGAGGAAAATGAACAAAACATTGATGGAGGTCAGCCTTCCTTTTCCAAGCGTCCTTTATAATTTTGTCTGAGCCCTGCCAGCCAGGGGCGGTCTGTTCTTTTCTCGTATGTTCAGTCATCCAGTCCTCCTAAGATCTCCTTTCTGTCCTCTCTATCCTGATGCATAATTTATTTGGAAGAGGGGGGAGACATTTTCTGTCCCAAGTCCCTTCGTATCCCTGTCTTTCTTAACAAAAACGTTGCAGAATCCACACACCGCTGTGTTCTGTGGGGGAGAAAAGGATGATTTCCCGCTGCCCTGGCCCTCCTGGCACCTGGAGGAAGCAGACAGGACTCCAGCTTTCCCCACATCTGTATCCCCGAGAATATGAACAGCAAGCATTCGCCACTGCACATCTCTGAAAAAAAAATGAAAATAAAAGAAGTGAGATCAGAGATCAGGAAAGGGTGGGTTTGGGATGTTTGGAGGGTTCGGTGGGCATTCTGACAATGTGGCTTCTCCTCGGGTGGTGTTTAACAAGTGCTCTTGCCGTTGACATTGCAGCCTTGGAAATAAAATCCACTCCTAACTTGAACTGGAGCCCCGCCACTTGGTGGAAAACCAGCAGAATGTGAAGGATCTTATTTGGAAACAATGTTCTGTATTGTAATTTCTGTTCTGTTTCATTTTTAAATTTTCTTTTTATGACATGTCTATGATTTGCTTTAAAATATTCCAGCCAAGAAAAGGAGGGGAGGGGAGAACAGAGCAAGTGCTGATCGCTATCTCAGCCAGGTGATGGGTCCACGGCGCTCATTGCACTCTTCTCTCTGCTTCTGAGAAAGTTTGAAACTGTTTATGTTGTAAAAAGTTTGCTGTTTTTCTTTTTGTTTCACTGGAAAGGAAAAAATATGTTCAGTTTTAAATGTTAAAATGCATGAGTTGCTTCGGTACAATAAAACTAAACATTGTACACAAAGATTCTCGCGGCTCTCTTTCAAAACAGATTATATTTTAGATCTTCCTGTTTTGATTCATGTAATAAATTAATTGTCATATTTAGCATCTCCAAATCTAGCACACTTCTACCGTATGCATATTGCCGATGATGCCCGGTCCATATTGATCTGATCTAATACAACTAATACAACTTCTCACCATTCACCAACAATAATATCTTCAATACACACAACTCTGCAAATATCGCATTGCTCCACATTTAGTGCCTGGTTTTTATTTTTAATTTTTTTTATTTTAGAGACAAGGTGTCATTTTGTTGCCCAGGCTGGAGTGCAGCGGCATCATCATAGCTCAGACCAACCTCGAACTCCTGGGCTCAAGCCATCCTCCTGCCTCAGCCTCCTGAGTAGCTGGGACTACAGGCAAATGCCACCATGCCTGGCTATTATTTATTTATTTATTTATTTATACACATGGGGTCTCATGCCGGTCTTGCCCACACTGATCTTGAACTCCTGGTCTCAAGTGATCCTCCTGCCTCTGCCTCCCGAGTAGCTGGGATTATGGGCACAAGCTACCACGCCCGACTATATTTAATTTTTACCACAAATGGTTTGTTTAAAAAATTAGTGCCTGGCTATTATCAAAAAGACAAATGATACCAAGTGTTGGCAAGCACATGGAGAAAAGGGAACCTTGGTACACTCGTGGTGAGAATGTAAATGAGTACAGCCATTTTGAAAAACCATAGGGAGGGTCCTCAAAAGACTAAAAATAGAACTCTCCATACTGTCCAGCAACCTGTTTCTGGGTGTATATCCATAGAAATTGCAATCAGGATGTTGTAGAGATATCCGCATTCCTATGTTCATTGCAGCATTATTCACACTGGCCAAGACACGTAAGCAACTTAAGTGTCAATCAGTAGATGAATAAGTAAGGAAAATATGATATACATACACAATGGAATACTATACAGCCAGTAAAATAAGGAAATTCCATCACTTGCGACAACATGGATGAACCTGGAGGACATTATGCTAAGTGAAATAAGCCACGCCCAGAAAGACAAACACTGCATGATCTCACTTACACGTAGAATCTGAAAATATCAAACTTGCAAAGAATAGAATGATGGTTACCAAGGCCTGGGTGTGGGGGAAGATGGGGAAAGGGAGATATTGATCAAAAGAAGCCAAGTTGCAGTTAGACATGAGGAATAAGCTTTCGTGATCTTTTGCACAACATGGTAACCATAGAAAATAATAGTATAATGCATGTTTCCTAAATGCTAAAGGGGTAGATTTTAAACATTCCCACCACACAAAAAGACAAGTAGGTGAAGTGATGGATACGTTAATTAGATTAATTTAATCTTTCTACGATGTTTACATATATCGAAACATCTCACTGTACCCCATAAATACATGCAATTATTTGTCAATTAAAAATGTTTCTAAAGTTCTAGAGATCTGCTGTACAAGAATGTGCATATAGTTAACAATACTGCACTGCACACTTAAAAATTTGTTGAGAAGGTAGATTACACATTATGTTTTTTACCACAATAAAAATAAATAAATAGGTCCAGGCGTGGTGGCTCACACCTGTAATCCGAGCACTCTAGGGGGCTGAGGCAGGAGGATCACTTGAGGGCAGGAGTTCGAGACCAGCCTGAGCAAGAGCAAGACCCCATCTCTACTAAAAATAGAAAAATTAGCCAGGGGTGGTGGCATGTGCCTATAGTCCCAGCTACTTGGGAGGCTGAGGCAGGAGGATCGCTTGAGCTCAGGAGTCTGAGGTTGCAGTCAGCTAGTCTGACACCACGGCACTCTAGCCCAAGTGACAGAGTGACACCCTGTCTCAAATGAATAAATAAATGCACCATTATTTAAGATCTGCCATCACCACCAGATGGATCTTAGAGGCTCTAATGCCTGAGGACAATCGGGTTGTTTGCTGGCGGGGCTTCCTCTATAAACTGTGTCCAAGGAGATAAAGAGGCTCTCAAGAGCAGAGAGTCAGTGTTTGTGGGAAGAATTTGGGTAAAGAGTGCTTTTTTCTTTATTTAAGTGCCAGCGATCAAGCAAAAAGCAAAGCCAAATGGAATTCATTCCTTTGACCTGGTTGAGACGATGGCGCTGTCCGATCTGTTAAATGCCAGGGTGCATACCTATAAAACACTTTAGAGACACTACCTAAGGCATAAGCTTTGAAGGCTGTAAAATTTAGTAGCTGAAGTTCAATGCCATTCAATTCATTTTTAGAGATGCGCATTAACACCAGTTGGTTTAAGACTGTTTGGGGCTGAATTCTGTCTCCCTAAAAAATTCACATCTTGAAGTCCTAACTCTCAGAACCTCAGAATGTGGCTGCTTTTGGAGATAGGGTCTTTAAAGAGGTAATTAAGTTAAAATGAGGTCATTAAAGTAGACACTAATTCAATATGACTGTTGTCCTTATAGGAAAAGTGTTTTTTTTGAGACAGAATCTCGCTCTATTGCCCAGGCTAGAGTGTCATGGCATCATTGCAGCTCACAGCAACCTCAGACTCCTGGGCTCAAGCAATCCTCCTGCCTCAGCCTCCCGAGTAGCTGGGACTACAGGTGTGTGCCACCACCATGCCCAGCTAACTTTTCTATTTTTAGTAGAGACGGGGTCTCACTCTTGCTCAGGCTGGTCTCAAACTCCTGAGCTCAAGTGATCCTCCCACCTCAGCCTCCCAGAGTGCTAGGATTACAGGCGTGAGCCACCGCACCCAGATGGACATTTTTTTTTTAAACCCTATAAGTTCACTCTTGGCATAGCCTTTGCAGCAGCTGTTCCCTCTTCTTGAGATGCTCTTCCCATACTCCAGACTGGCCCCTCCTTGCCACTCAGCTCTGAGCACGAAGGTCACCTCCCATGGAAGTCTCCCCTGACCATCCAGTTAATCCCCACCACTGCAGACAGATTGATGGTGTGGGAGTGGGCGGTTCCCCACATCCCTCATCATTCTCTGAAATCACTTTATTGATTGATTTAACTTTTTCTATCTCCGTGAGAGCAAGGATCTTGCCAATCTTGCCCGTTGTCATTAGTACACCTCTAAGCAGGTGGTAGTAGCACCAATAAATATTTAGATCAGCTGCACAGGTTCCAATGGTCACAGCTGGTTTGCACCAGTATTGGCCAGCTGTGATCATTCAGGCCAGCTGCAACTGGCTTACACCATGGAGTCTCCCAGATTGGGCTGGCTGTGACAGGTGTAAACTGCCTTCGACCAGTTTTAGTCAGCTGCAACCGGCTTCCCACAGGTGCAACCAGTGTCCACCAGTCTGGGCCTGTTTCAAAGGTATCAGTCAGCTAGGATATGTTTCCAATGGTTTCAGTCCATTGGGACTGGTTTCAGCCAGCTTTGACCAGTTTGGATTGGTTTTGAATGGTTTAGGCCAGTTTTGACTGGTTCCATCCAGGTTTGATGGGGTTAGACTTGTTTTGTCTGCTATAGTCCAGATTCAGTGTGTTTTGACTGGTTCCGGCAGTTTCGACTCTCGGGCTGTGTTGTCCTATTCGGTGACCATCCTTCCAACAGCTCTGCAGGGTGGGCATCATCGTCCCTATTGACAGATACGGAGATTGGGTTTTCATGGGCAGAAGGTCCTAGCAGGTGGGCAAGAGAAAAAGTTCTGGCTTCAGAGGCTGCCACGATTGTCAAGAGCACAGGGGCCCAGCCCAAGTGGCTGGGTATCAGGGAGGAATAACGGCCCCAAGGCGGATCCATGGCATGAGATGAGAAACTGAGGCAGAGGCTGCACCGCAGGCTTGGACTACTTGACAAGGGGAGGAGGTCCACATAAGTGAGCCCACAGGTGTCCAGGGATCCCCACTAGGTACCAGGCCTAAGGCCATGGGACCAGTGCCAGCCCCGCTCGCTCAAGGAGCTGAGACGGATGACCCACTCTCTGCCCCGGCCAGGACTGGCCCCAGCGCCCTCAGGGGGAGGCCTCAGCGACCATGGCTGCCAGAGGCCCAGGAACACTAGAGATAATGGAATGGCCAGTGTGACAGGGCACCCTTGAGACCCCAGGGCAGCGACGCCTGGGCCAGGCCTGAGCCCCCACCCCGCCACCGAGCCATCCCCGGCCTGCTGCCATGTCCCATGCTTCACAGTGGGTTTGTGAAGTGTCTGGGGCCAGCAGCCTCCCGGAGAAGAGCAGAGAGGGTACCTGGGTTCCATGGGCCTCGGTAGCCCTGAAGTCGAGGCTTCCCTGTGATGGTGGAGTCATTTGAGAAAAGCCCATGAGCAGAGCCCCGGGACAGACAGAGCCCTCACTCCGGGAACTCCCTCCTTCCAGCAGGGGTGGGGGGCGGGGTCGCCGGCCATTCTGCCTCCGGAGCAGGCCGCTTGGACTGGCCCTCGCTGCTCTCCACGGGGCCCCGGGCAGCCACGCAGAGAGGCAGAGGCCCTTTATGTGCCAGACGAGGCCACTGACAAGGTACTGCAAATCTGCTTCAGGTGTGACATGTCTGTTTTTAGCACAAGAACGTCACATTGGCAGGAACCAGTGACCAAAGCTGTGGGGAAGGAGCATATGTGCAAAGCAAAGACAGGCCACCCTCCATCCTAGAGCTCCGGTTCTGCTCCCCGTGTACCTAGGGCACGTGTGCACAGCACAGAGGGCTCCCCAGCCCCTCCTCAGCTTTCTGCGGCCCTGCTCCCTGCCTGCCAGCTCCGTTGGGGCCCTTTGCTGTGCCATCGGACAGATGGCATTGTCCCTGCATTGCAAATGGTGAAACGGAGCTCCAACTTCTGGGTTAGGCTGAGACGGTAACTCACACTCTGCCATTCCAAAGCCAAGCAGGGCAAGTGCTAGGGAGTTAAGCTCCCCCCACCCCAGGGGCTGCCCTTAGCCAGCACCTGATGAGGATTGTTGTATAAACAGCTCAGCAAGCTCAGCTCACAGGTGGGACGATGGCGGGTGCCTGCATTCTGCACGCCCAGAGGGCCCCACCAGCTTTAAGCTCAATTGCCTGCACCAATATCTTGCTTGATAACACCCCTTTACCAGCAGCCTTCCCTCCCCTGTCTGGCTTCTCCACCCTCCTGCTGGGTTTCTGGGATGCCTTGCCCTGGCATCCTTGAAGGGAACCCAAACGAAGCAGAAGGAAAGAGGAGAAAACTCAGAACTGGCAGGGCCACCGGTGGTTGAGGAGTCAGGGAGCCCAGCTAGAGCAGGCCGGAGGTGACACCCAGGCTGGCCATCAGGGCTGCAGCTTGGCATCAGAGTTTCCAGGAGCAAAGCTGCTCAAAGTCAGCCAGGCACAGGATTCTGTTCTGGGCATCCCATCCAGATTAGAGTAGGACTGAATACATGGAGTTGGGGGCCAGCCCTGGGAGAGGGATCTGGCTGGGCCCGTGCAGCTGGGCCAGGGCTCGGGAATGAGGTCCATGCACAGTGTTCATCACAGCTGAAGCAGAAGCCCAGAATTGATTCAACACACCCGGTGGGTCAGAGGAGAGGCTAGCACGGGGTGTAGACAACATTCTCCGGACGTCATCCCCAGGAGCCAGGCAGGGGATGAAATGGCTTGGGCAGGGAGCAGGTGAATTCTGTGCAGGAGGCTCTCACCGGCACAAGGATAAATAAGACAAGGGCTTGCACCCAAACCTCCCTGCCCTCCTAGAGGCAGCTGAGCCCTGAACTCCCACACCAGCAGCCTGCCCCCTGCCACCCAGCACCAGCCTGCTCATGTCCTGCACACCTCCGCTTCCATCCTCTCTCCATCTCTACCGGCACCTCACTGGTCCCAGCCACCACCACCCCCCCCCAGGCTGCAATAGCTTCCACGATGGACTCCCCACTCCCAGCCTTGCCCTTCTCCTTTCCCCTGCTCCACAAGGCAGCCCAGAGGAATCTGACAACAGATCAAGCCTTTCTTCAGCCTAAAGCCTTTTGGTGGCTTCCAAGCTCTTTGTGTCATGCACCTTCTCATCTTGGCACCTTTATAAACCCTGTTCCCTCTGTCTGGAGGACTCCCCCAACGCTACCTTCACCTGTTTCTAAATGACATCCTGCCATTGTCATGACAAATCTCAACAACACTTTTGAGAAGAACCTTGCATGGACCCCCATTCAGATGGCTGTTCTGTTACCAGAGGTGTCCTGACCAACACGAGAGCACCAAAAGCCAAAGAGATAAAATACACAAAAGTGTCCAAACAGGTCCAAGCATGTCTAAATCAGTGGCGAAAGGGTGGACTCTTTAATAAATGATGTAGGGTTATGCATATGAAAAAAATAAAATCAGATCTCTACCTCATACAAAAAGATTAATTCCAAGTGAACTAAAAACTTAAATATGAATAGCTTACAGGAAAATATCTTTCATTTCTTTGAGATAGAGAAGGATTTCTTCGAAAGGACAAAAAAAAAGCACATACCATAAGGAAAAAAAGATGAATAAATTCAATCACATTAAAACTACAAATTTCAGGCCAAGTATGGTGGCTCATATATCTATAACCCCAGCTATTTGGGAGGCTGATGCAGCGGATCACTTGAGCTCAGGAATTGGAGACCAGCCTGGACAACATAATGAGATGCCCATCTCAAACACACACACACACACACACACACACACACACACAGTACAGATTTCTATCAACGAGATACCATAAAAATGGTTAAAAGACAACCCACAGACTGAGAGAAGATATTTGCTACCCATAAAAGGAATTATAATCCAGAAAGTTTAAAAAAAAACTCATACAAATCATAAAGAAAAGAAATATAACACAATAAAAAAAAACAAGCAAAGAATATGAACAGGCAATTCACAAGGGAAAAAATAAAAACCCCAATGACCAACAAACATATGGATAGATGCACAACCATACTGGTAATCAGGGAAACTGCAAAATAAAACAGCAACAAGATACCATCTTACATTCATCAGCTAAGCAAAAGTTAAAGTCGAATAATCCCAATTGTTGATGGGGATGTAGAAAGGAAATTCTCACATACACTGGTAGAGTATCAGTTGGTATAAGCCCTTGGACAGCAAAGCAAAGATGCTCACATCCTTTGCCCCAAATATTTCATTTCTATTCTAAGTAAATATCCTACAGAGAAATCCCAGCACACGTGATGCAGAGAACATTCACAGGAATGATTATTGCAGCAATGTTTAAAACAGGAGGGAAAAAAACAGATACAAAGTAAATGTTCATCAACAAGAGAATAGATAAACAAACTTAGACATAATGTATAACAGAATATGTTGCAGCAATTAGAAGAAATGAACAAGAGCTACATGTATCATTTTAGTCTACACAGTATCAACTTGGATATATCTCAAAAATCATTAACGGTGAGCAAAAAAAAAAAAAAAAACCAGATCACAGAAGGATACATTGTGATACCAGTTAGATAAAATGTTTTTGGTTCAATTTTTTTCATCTGGTTTACTGAGTTATAATTTGCATACAGTAAAAGTTGCTTGTCTTCATGTACAGTTCTGTGATTTTTGGCAAATGCGTATAGTTGTGTAGCCAATCATCACAATCAAGACGCAGAACAGTTTCATCATCCCCCCAAAAAATTCCCCAGTACCCTTTTGTAATCAATTCTTTCCCTCCTCCACAACTCCCGTAATGATACAATATGCAGCCTTTTAAGTCTGTCTTCTCCCACTTAACATAATGTGTTTGAGATCCATTCATGTTATCGAAGGCAACAGGTTTTTTTAATCATGGACTATTAGTCCATTGTATGGATGTACCAATTTATTTATCCCTTCACTACTTAAAGGGCATTTGAGTTGTTTCTAATTTGGGGCAATTCTGAATAAATCTGTTATAAATATTCACGAACTGGTTTTTGTGTGAATACAAATTTTCATTTCTCCTGGGTAAACACCTAGAAGTGGGACTCCTGGGTCACATGATAAGTGTATGTTTACTTTTATAAAAAATTGTCAAAGTGTTTTCTAAATTGTCTGTACAATTGTGTGAGAGTTCTAGCCTGCTACATTTTTGGCAGCACTTGGTATTGCCAAGTTTGTTTGTTTGTTCATTTGTTTGCTAAGTCATTGTAATGGGAGTCTAGTGGTATCTCATCATGGTTTTAATTTGCATTTTACTAATAGCTAATGATACTCAACATCCTTTCGTGTGTTTATTTGCCACCCATATACCTTCTTGGTTGTAAGGTGTGTTCAAATCTTTTGGCCATTTTTAATTGAGTTGTTTTCCTACTATTGAGTTTTTAGGATTTTTATATTTTGAATACAGGTCCTTTATCACAAATATTTTCTCCCAGTCTGTGGCTTGTCCTTCCATTTTTGTAAGAGTGTCTTTTGAAAAGTAGATGTTTTTAATGTTGATGAAATCTAGTTTAATATACTTTTTTTGTTTATAGCTCATAGATATAGAAGCTATATCTAAGAAACTTTTGCCTAAACTAATTTGCATACAGTAAAAGTTACTGTTTGCAAAGATTTTTCTCCTATGCTTACTTCTGCAAGTAATTTATTTTTAGGGTTTGCATTTAGGTCTGTGATACATTTTGAGATAATTCTTGTATAAGTTGTGAGGTATAGCTGGTCATGGTTCTTTTTTTCATATGTATATATATGGATGTCCAGTTGTTCCAATACCGTTTGTTGAAAAGACTACACTTTGTCTTCTGAATTGCCTTTGCACCTTTGTAAAAATCAACATATATGTAAAGATCCAACATCTTTGTAAAGATCCAACATATATGTATGAATTTATTGCTGGTTTATAAAGTTTCCAAACATAAAGAACAAGGTAGGGCTTTTCCTGTTAGGGAGAAAAGAAGAATAATTCAGATAGATAAAACTAGTTAATTTTTGCAAGATATTTTAACCATTCTAGTGCACACGTAGTTGTCACGGGTGAGATTCCCCAAGAAACAGACTCTGAGATGGATTGAGCATGAGGGCATCTACTAAGCGGTGCCTGTGAGAGTGGCAGGCCAGAAGGAAGCAGGAGCAGGCAGGGGGAGTGAGACCCGGCTGACCCCAGCAGGAGAACTAGAGCTAGAACAGCCTCTCGCAGTGGTCTCAAGTTGGCCAAGATGCTTGGACCTTTATACCCCTTCTGCGGTCACTGGATGTGGGCTGCCTCAGGAAGGGGCATGAGCTTAGAAGGGACTCTCTGTAGTTGGGACAGACCCTGTGGACAGCACTCACACTGCTGAAAGAAGGGCCACAAATCCTTTATGGGAGCTGGCCTGAGTGACATGCTTTGCAGTCCCCAACAGCAGGGTATGCTGTGGTTTTTCATTTGCATCTCTCTGCCATGGGTGAGGCGGAGCGCCTTTGGCCATTGGGTTGTATATCCTCTTTTTCAAGAGGCATAATTCTTTGAGGGGAGTTTGTGAGAGGGTGACAAAGTGGCTTCAGGCCTTACTGAGCTAAAAGGGGACCCCTCTGCGACATCAGCCTCTGCACACGGTGCCGGGAAGCAGCATGGAGGCAGTCCAGGCAGACCTGGCTCCAATGTCAGTCTTTCATTTCCCAGCTGTGTGCTCTGAGGAGAGTCACTCAGCTCCTCTGAGCCTCAGTTTCCCTCTCATAAAATTATTGAGATTGTGATTAGGGGTAGGGGATAAAAAGGAAGGGAAGGAGATCTTCTGTCTTTAATCTAAACTCTGGTCCTATCCAAAAGATTTAAGGATGTGCAGTCAAATCAAGAGGACCAGAGAAGTTTCCCCCATGGGTCAGTTTGCGAGGGGGACCCAGGAGCTGAGAAGGTCGTTGACAACATGCCAAGTGCAGTGTGGCCTCCTCAGCCTGGTTCCAGCCTTCTCTGTCTTAGGGCCTGGGGCATGGGTGATGCCTGATCCATTCACTCTGTTTGGGAGTTGAACAGTAAATTAAAGGGCTTCATTATCTCATTTGAGAGTGGAATAAAACACTTTAGTGAGGCTAGCGCATTAACTGCAGTCACGTTCTGAAAGGTTCTCAGTCGCTGGAAGGAACGTCCTCTGATAAATTGCGCTTTGCACACAGACATGGCTTACATCTCATAAGCAATCCCAGCAGGGTCTGCTGCAGATGTTTTCGACATCTGCACAAATGATTGCAAGAGATTAGATTCCTTCCCAAGAGAAAAAATCATCTTGGCAATGTCCAAAAAGATGCCCCAGGTACAGCACCCTCTGCCATGACATGTCAAGTATGAAATCTGGGGCTGCTTGGGACCTGAGGTCATTCTCTAGCCCTGGGACACCCGCAGTTGTCAGTCCCCACACATGCATGATGAGTCACTCCACAAGCCTTAAATGAACACTCCTTGGGGAAGGCCATGGGTTGTCCCAGCCCTGCCCTTTCTGGGTTTACAATCCAAACTTGACCATGTGTAAATTCCACGAGACTCACTTCTGGTTTTCCTGCCCTGGTGATTTAAATGACCAACATCTCATCACCTTCCTGGGAGATCAACCATCCAGAGACTTGCATTTTAGAGATCATGAAATTAAGGTGCCATTTATCCAAAATCACACCTTCGGAATCTCAGGCTCTGATCCTCTCCAAAATGAGTTCCCAGAATATTACAGAGCTCCAGTAGCCTTAGAAACAAGGCAAAGTGGCAACAGCAACAATTCACCTCTACTGGGCACTTCCCGTTGGCCATGTCTGTACTCAGCACTTACACACATCACCCCAAATCCTTATAGCATCCCCGGTTTACAGACAGGGAAACCAAGGCATGGGTGTGAGTATCACGGATATGGGGGCCCCACATCCTCTGTCTTTTACCAGGTTGAGCTTTGGTCCTTAGAAGCTGCGCAGGCTGGTCCTCAGCCACAGATTAAGACCAAAATGAAACAAAAAGTGTTCAAAGGGCACAGGCTGAGCAGCAGGGAGGGAGGGGAGGAGGCAAGGTGGAGAGAGAGGACAGAGGGAAAGAGCTGGTGGCCCTTGCCCTGCCCTAGCCTTGCCCAGGGATGGCACCAGCAAGGGCCTGGGGCTCCCACTGCCACCATGCGGGCAGTGTTCCCTCTCCGATCCAACCCATGGGTGCTCCTTAAGTACTTCTGTCTGCTCAGCGCTGGGCTAGGGCCTTGGGAGGCCCAAAAAGACCCAAGAAAAGCTCTGCATCGCCCACATGTTCCTTTTGTCCTGGCCTCAGTCTCCCATCTGTAGAAAGGGCACGTGAATCGCCGCCTTTCCAGAGGATCACATGTGACAGTGCAGCCACGGGCACCACGGAGAAGCTTGCTCTGGACACACCCACTTCCTTCCGGGGCTTGCCCTTAAGGCCAAACTGCCAAAGCACTGCTTTGTTCATGCATTCACTCATTCAACAGATATTTACTGAGCACCTACTGTGTGCCAGGAAGAGCTCTAAGGGCTTTCCTAAAGGCACACTTTCATTTACCCCCCATGCACACACACACACAGGGACACACACCCATTTCACAGATCAGCAAACTAAAGCAGAGAAAGCAGATGTATTGCACAGCACAGAGAGGGACAAAGGCCAGAGTCAGATCATGCCTGACTCTCCAGGATGCAAATGTCGGCTTGTTTTCCAGGCCCTACATTCTCCACTGCGGCGAGGCCAACTGACACCTGGTGCCTGTGTCTATGTGTGTGGATTTGCATGCAGAGGCTGGCAGCTGGTCCTTGGGGGCTCCTGGGAAGGCTGAGCGGGCCTGTGAGCACTAAGAAAGGAAGGCCTTGTCCCCAAGATCAGGATAATGGCCAGTGTGGATTAAGCCACGCTGTTTACACTAATCCAGTCCACTGCACTTTGGGAACCAATAATCCTTTCCTGTGGGGGCACAGGGAGGGGAGTGGCATCTCTAGCAAAGAATCAGAGAAATCTGTTCTTCCTGCAGCCCTGTGGGAAAGTGTGGGAAAGGGAGGTGGCTGTCGCCTGGGCTTTCTCAGAATGGCCAGTGGGGCACCCTTTCGATCTGGCTCCTCTGCTGCTCAAGAATACTCAGTGGCTCCCCATGGCCCTCAGTGTTGTTTGTCAAACTCAGGGGAGGAGATCCAAAGTCAGTTCACCTAGGGACTAGAGAAGGATCCAGAAAGAATCTGAGCCCTAGAAAAAGACACCCCTTAGCCAAATAGAGTTCTCCCGACCCTCCTCTCCCTCTTTTCTTTTTTCTACCCCCACCTGAGCAGCTATGGCCTCCACACCCAGCACATCCCTCCCTGGGATCCTGGGAAGGTTGGGGATCTTGGGCTCCAGGCAAAATCCAACCCCAGGCTCACGGATTTCTCACAATGTGTCTCCAATCCCCACCTTCTCCAATCTAACCTCCCACTGCAGACCCCTCTGCAGTCCCTGCTCACCGTTCAGCTTCTGTGACATCCTGCCAGTCACAGGGAACTCACTACCTCAGAAGATAGCCCAGTGCCCACCTCTAAGCCCCCGTGTTTACCATTCCTTCCACCCACAGACTCCTCTTCCAGGTCTCAGCAGGACGGGCTCCTTGCAAAGGGTCTCAGCTCAAATGCCCCACCTCAGGCCACGTCATCTCTAGCGTGTCACCCCTGTGTACGGTCTTCAGAGCATGTGTCTGCCTTTACTTGTTTCTGGACCGCAACCAGAATGTCACTCTTGCTCACCTCTGAGTCCCCTGTGGGGCCCCGTTCCTCACAGAATCTGCCTCTGAGAGCAGCCTTCGGAGCCAGCGCACGACAGACACACGTGAAAAGGGTCTCACGGCCCACAGTCACACTGCGTGTGTGTAACCAGGTGCCCGCACACCTTTGCACTTGCCTGGTGCCACGTGACTACCAAGGGCACCTGCCAGTGCCACGCCCATGAATCCCACAACGAATGCCAAAAGGGGAGCTCAGATCTGTTTCGAGGGATGGTGGCATGGAACTACAGACCCGGAAAGAGGTTCAAGATCACTCGGGCCACTCTTCCATTTTACAGATGGAGAAACTGAGTCCCACAGAGGAGAGCGGCAGAGTGAGAGACCTACCCCACCTTCAACCCCACCAGCTGCTATTTCCCTGGCCTCCACTCATTCATTCATTCATTCATTCAATAAACATTTATTGAATATTGTTCAATAACCTGTTCCAGGCCCTGGGGACACAGCACTGAGCAAGACAGGTAAAAACCATCACCCAGCAGGAGTGTCCTGTGCCCGCAGAGCCAGCCTCGGGGGCACGTGACCTGAGCAATCACATACTTGGTTTAATGTTCTATTGCAGCCATTTTTTAAGCCTTAATGTTTTTTTTTTTTTTTGAGACAGAGTCTCACTCTCTTGCCTGGAGCGAGTGCCGTGGCGTCAGCCTAGCTCACAGCAACCTCAAACTCCTGGACTCAAAGCAATCCTACTGTCTCAGCCTCCCAAGTAGCTAGGACTACAGGCATGTGCCACCATGCCCGGCTAATTTTTTCTATA
>CAUYSK010000614.1:0-10245 GCA_963575035.1 Avahi laniger | reverse complement strand
GGCGCAGTGGCTGAGCAAGAGCGAGACCCCGTCTCTACTAAAAATACAAAAGAAATTAATCGGACAACTAAAAATATATAGAAAAAATTAGCCGGGCATGGTGGCACATGCCTGTAGTCCCAGCTACTCGGGAGGCTGAGGCAGAAGGATTGCTTGAGCCCAGGAGTGTGAGGTTGCTGTGAGTTAGGCTGACGCCACGGCACTCACTCTAGCCCAGGAAAAAGAGTGAGACTCTGTCTCAAAAAAAAAAAAAAAAAAAAAGAATACTACTTAAAGCTGGGCGCGGTGGCTCACGCCTGTAATCCTGGCGCTCTGGGAGGCCAAGGCGGGTGGATCACTCAAGGTCTGGAGTTCGAGACCAGCCTGATCAAGAGTGAGGCCCCATCTCTACTAAAAATAGAAAGAAATTAGCTGGATAACTAAATATATATATAGAGAGAAAAAATTAGCCAGGCATGGTGGCGCATGTCTGTAGTCCCAGCTACTCGTGAGGCTGAGGCAGGAGGATCGCTTGAGCCCAGGAGTTTGAGGTTGCTGTGAGCTAGGCTGAAGCCACGGCACTCTAGCCCGGGCAACAGAGTGAGACTCTGTCTCGAAAAAAAAAGAATAGCTACCTGGTAATAGCTACAAGAATAGCAGCTACATGGTGAGTTAATAAATATGCATTTTTTTCCAGGACCTGTTGACATTCAGGGATGTGGCCATAGAATTCTCTCTGGAGGAGTGGATGTGCCTGGAGCCTGCTCAACGGAATTTGTATAGGGATGTGATGCTAGAGAACTACAGAAACCTGGTCTCATTGGGTGAGGATAACTTCCCTTTAGGATTCCTATTACACCCTAAAGTTTTCATTTTCTTTCTTTGCGGAATGTTTTTTGGAGTTTCTGCTTTGCATGAATGAGTTTTAAATCCCTGCTTTCAAGGAAATCTTGGGGGTTCATTGGTATAGAAAAGAAAATCTTCAGGATGTCATCTTGACATCAAACTGCCCCTTTCTTGAACTGATCTGTATTCTTCACTCTAGATTAGTGACAATTCAATTTGGGGACTTAAACATTGTTGCCCAAACCTTAAAATCCAATTTTACCACCAATGTTTGGTTCAGTAGTACTAGATATTGGAGCTAAGGACCCGTAAGTTTAAAATGCCTCCTAAATATTCTAATGGTTCTGTCAAGAAATAGTATTTTGAGTTTAATTTTCTAGAAACTTCTGTAATGTTTTGTCCTCTCTACTGAGCACAGTACTAGATTGGTAATTGGAGAATCCTAGCAAGAGTTATATTATTTTTTTTTTAATAAAATAGGTCTTGCTGCATCTAAGCCGGACCTTATCATTTGTCTGGAGCAAAGGCAAGAGCCCTGGAATGTAAACAGACTTGAGAGAGTAGCCAAACACCCAGGTAAGTGGGAATGAATGAAACAGATGACACAGATGAGAGTCCGGAAGGTCTCGGAAGAAGCCAGACCTTAAAATATGGTTTGGGAAGCTCTGCTCCAGTGGAGATGGTTTCTGAGAAGCCTGGATTTCTTTCTCTTACTCTCATGTAGGGGCATCCCATGTTCTAAAATTCTCCAAGGACTCTATTTCTACTCAGTGATCTTTCTTCAATGTTGCAGAGAGAGCCAAAGTTCATGGCTTATAAGGGACTGCATGATCTGAGTGCTCTGCCTTTGCTTTTGGGCACACAAGAATATCTGAGCATGTTTTTGAGGAATTCTGTTTTAAACCATTTTGATGTTCCCTTTTTGCATCATGTCTGAAATGTGTCAGTAGTGGTGTTATTGATATTTGCTTCAGGAATCCCAGGAAAAGCATAGACAGATGTACATTTTCTGCTTTATGATTTCCTATCACATGGAGGTTTCCATTTTTATTTTGTAGAAATTTATACTCAGTAATTTCATCAGAACAATATGACTCTCTCTAAATATAAAAAAACTAACATTATTCTACTCCAAAATTTTTTAGTGTGAACTGAGGTTAGTAATTTAAATTATATATTTTCATATTCCTCACCTGTAATATAGTTGATTGTACCTACTCACTTCCTACATTTCTTAAACATACTATGTTATTAGGGCTTATAGTACATTGCTGAGCATGTATAAAACTCCTAATTGTGACCTTATATTTTTAATAATTCATTTTATAAGTCTTTCTTGTTTACTATGAAGCTTACCCTGACTGTATCATTCATATATATACAAGTGTGTGTGTGTCTGTGTGTGTTAGAGAGAGAGAGAGTTGTTTGGAAAATGTCGAGCCATATAACCATTCTTGTTATATTAACAAAGACTGGATACTTTCCAGCACGCCCCCCCCCCGGCTCCCGCCCCGCGCGCACGCCCCCCCCCACACACACACACACGCACGTTACATATTGATTTTTATAACTATGTATTTGTATATAGTGTAATGATTTGATATGTATAAATTGTGAAATGAATAATACAATCAAGTTGATGAACACATCTATCACCTCACATAGCCTTATTTTTTCGCAGTGAGAACACTTAAGGTCTACTATCTTAGCAAATTTTAGAGAACAAAATAATATTATCTATAGGCATGAAGCTATATATTGAATCCTCAAAACTTGCTCATCTTATAACTGAAAGTCTGTACCCTTTGGACAGCATTTCCCCTTTTTTCCACCTCCAGCCTCTGGCAACAGCCTTTGTTGTTCTCACTGCTTTTGTGGGTTCAACTTTTTTAGAGTTCTCATATAAGTGAGAACATGAAGTATCTGCCTTTCTACGCCTAGTTTATTTCACTTCGCATGATGTCCTCCAGGTTTATCATGTTGTGTAAGTGGCAGGATTTTATTTTTTTATGGGTGAACAATATGGTATTGTGTATATACCATATTTCCTTTATCCATTCAGCGTCCACAAACATTTAGGTTGTTTTCATATCTTGGCAATTGTGAATCATGCTGCAATTATGTAGGGGTGCAGATATTTGTTTGAGATTATGGCTTTATTTCTTTGGTTATACACAGAGATGTAGGATTGCTGGATTTTGTGGTTCTATTTTTTAAAACATTTTTAAAAAACCTTCATACTGGTTTTTATAATGACTCTACCAATTTACAACTCAACAACAGTGTACTGTATTTCTTTTTCTTTATGCACTTGTAACTTTTGTTATCTCTCTTCTTTTTGATATTAATTATCCTAAGAGGTGTGAGGTAATATCAGTGTTTTAATTTGCATTTGCCTGATGATTGGTGATGTTGAACATCATTTTATATAAGTGTTGGCCATTTGTGTGTATTTTTTGGAAAGACATCTATTTAATGTTTTCCCTATTTTTCAATTGTGTTATTATTATTATCATTATTGGTTTTGTCTTTAATTTGTGTGAGTTTCTTATATTAATATATAATGGGTATTAAGCTTTTATCAGATATATGGTTTGCAAATGTTTTTTTCTGTCTTGTAACTATCCTTATTGTTTTCTTTGTTGTGTAGAAGTTTTTTGGTTTGATGCCGTCCAACTTATTTATATTTGCTTTTCTTGCTCTACTTTCTGTGTCACATTCCAAAAAATCATTACCAAACCAATATCAGGAAGACATTTCATATGTTTTCTTTTACGATTTTTAAGGATTCATGTATTTCGTTTGTATGTATTTTATTTTGAGTTACTTTTTAGGTATGATGTTAGAAAAATGGTGTAATTTCATTCTTTTACTGGTGGGTATCCAGTTTTTCTAGCATCAGATATTAAGAAGATCATAATTTCTGTGTTGTGTATTCTTGCCCTGTCAAAGATTAGTTGACCTTATGTGCTTGGGTTTGTTTCTAGGCTTTCTCTTCAATTCCATTAGTTCTTGTGTCTGTTTTTAATGCACTTAGCATCCTGTTTTTGTAACCATATTCTTGAAAAATAGTTTAACATCTGAAAGCATGCTGTCCCCAGCTTTGTTTTTCTTCCTCAACATTACTTTGACTACTCGAAGTCTCTTCTAGGTTCATATAAATTTTGAATTGTTTTCGTTTTTATTATTATGAAAAATGCCATTGGAATTTTTATAGAAATCACATTAAGTCTATAGGTTGGTTTGGATAATATGGTACTTTAATAATATTAATTCTTTCAATACATAAACATGGTATGTTTGTATGATTCTTTGTGTCTTTTTCATCAATATCATTTTTTTTTTCAGCAAAAAGATCTTTCATCTTTTTGGTTTTGTGCCTAAGACATTTATTATTTTGAAGATATTGTAGATAAGATTGTTCTCTTTCTTTTTTTATCAGATTGTTGTTAAGGTATGGAAGCAGAACTCATGTTTCTAGGTTAATTTCTTATTCTGCTAATTTACTGAGGTCATTTATTTAAACAGTTTATTGGTGTAACATTCATGTTTCTCTATGTATAAGATTATGTCTAGATCTATGGTGACTATTTTACTTCTTTTCAATTTGCTTGTTGTTTTATCTTCCTGCCAAATTGTTTTGCCTAGAACTTTCAGTATTATGGTAAAATAGAAGCACTGAAAGTAGGCAGAATATGCCCTTGCCATGGTATCTGCAATTTTTATAAACTGGTTTCAGCAAGTAAAGATCTTTTCTTGTTGGTTCCCCAAGCTGATGGGACCCCTTCTGTGTTTGCAGTGTAGACGAGTTGGAGCTTGGTCACAAGGCTGCTGCAGGTCTATAGTGGGATCTAGCTTTGGTGAGCTTGTTACCAGGGGCTTGGGTGGTTGTGAATCCTGTCTTATTTGGGGGCAGACTGAATTGCCTTCACGACTTTGATCTGTAGGGCAGGTACTTGCAGTTAGGTCTTCATAGGGTGGGCCTGATATCAGGTATATGGATCCCTGAGTGTGACTCCCACTGAGTATGTGGGAGGGTATCCTCAGGTCACTGTGTGTGTCCCTTGGTGGGCAAGGCTAGCTAAGGACTGTGACTAAGAGGCTGATATTGAGTCACAGAACCGCTTCAGAGACCACAGTAAGGACCAAAGTCTGCAGGCCTGCCTTTATGGCCATGAGTGGGCATCTTACCTCAGGTCTCTGGATGAGCAGGACCACTCCCATACTGTAGCTGGGAGGAGTTGGAGACAGAGAATAGCTTCAGAATTCTTAGACCACATTTCGTGTGCCAATTCCTGGTCTGTAGCCAAGAACAGGGGTTCTCAAGTTTGTCCTCTAGGTGAGGGCCTGCTTTCTCAGATCGACCTTTCCTGGTTTTGGGGTTTAGCAGGGATTCACAGCACTCTCCCGAACTCCCAAATGTGTCATAATGCCCTTTTGCCAATGGATGTCTGCTAAATTTTAGATGCTGAAGGCAGATATATACAAGTGAGGGATTTTCTGTTATTCCATCTTGCTGATGTCTCTGTCCCTATATGTTTTCACTTTCTTAATTGCTTTGTTTCAAATTTGTCTGTAATATAGATTTAAACATTCAAAACAATATGCGTGAATTTATATGTTATGGGAGAAGTAAATTAGATAATAGGCACCCTATATTTATTAAAATGTCCACTTGTAAGTTTAAATTTAGTGAAGGTATAAAGGAATCATTAAGACTTCCATCCACTTTCCTCAACCTGTATCATCTACATATGACTTATTCTCAAATATTCATTTTACATGTCATTGATGCTCATTGTGTTTAACAAAATTCATATTTTTTTCTTCATTTAGAAAAGTAAATCATGCCCTTTGAGAATTAAAAAAAAGACTTTTTTTGCCTCTAAGGGCTGGATTACAACCTTTTTATTTTATGTAGTAATAGCATTAATATATTAATAACATAATAAAACTTTATCTTTAGTATCTTTTAAATGCTTATTCAATTAAAATTTTTTCATTAGAGCGTTGTATTAATAATTTCAGTGCATTTTCAATAAAATTTTATCTCCATACACAACATTCCAGTGATTCAAAATTTCTTCTCCATATGGGTGCATAGTCACAGTTGAACATTGCAGTTATTTAGAACAAAATTTTTTTTAATGGTACATCAATGTTGCTTATAGAATTTTATGGGTGTTTCTTTTATTCTTGTTTTGCAATATTGTATTACTGTGTTTCTTTTGGGGTAGGTTCTTTAACATTAGGTTATTATATTTTTTGTTTTACCTATTTATTATAATTTTGAATAAAAATTTGCTACTTTATATACACACTTTAAGTCAATGTGGGGTTTAATTAAAATGTGAATCGAGCATAGTATATCAATTAATTTATGTATGTATTTGGTGATCTCTATAAATATGACTACAACTTTGTTCATAGCTTATCTAGTATATTTCTTCTTTTGGCTTATTGTCAATGTCTTACCTGGTCTAGGTGAGTAGACCATCTGTTTACTGATGAATATGTATTTTCTTTGAGAAAAACATGTTTCAAAGGTATTTTTTGGAAAGCTTTATAACTGTATCTTCTTTAATTATGATTTATAAAAAATTAATTATGATAAAAACACATAATCTAAAATTTACCATCTTAAATATTTTTAATTGTAAAGCTCAGTAGTGTGAGGTATATTCACATTGTTATGCAAAAGATCTCTAGATCTTTTACATCTTATGAAACTAAAATTTAATACCCATTAAAGAACAAGTGCCCATTTCACCTGATTTCTAGCCCTGCACAAAACACTATTTTAACACCATTCTACTATCTGGTTTTATGAGTTTGGATACTGTAGATATCTCACATGAGTAGATTCATATACTATCTGTCACTTTCTTACTGGCATATTTCAGTTGACATAATATTCTCAAGGTTTGTCCTTATTGTAGCCTGTGACTAGATTTTCACTTTTTTAAGGTGAATAATATTCCATTTTGTGCATACGCCACATTTTCTTTAACTTTCATCAGCTGAGGGGCATCTCCATTGCCTCTAACTTTTTGCTTTTGTGAATAATGCCACAATGAACATGGCTGTAGAAATACCAATTCCAGGTCTTGTGTTGTATACTTTGAATGCATACCCATAAGTGGGAATGCTGGGTATATGACAATTTCATTTTTAATGTTTTGAGGAACCTTCCTACTGATTTTCATTGTGTCTGCATAATTTTTCCCCTCAAAGGTACCAATTTCTCCACATCCTGAACAGATTTATTTTTTTGTTTGTTTTATTGTGGCCATTTTATTATGTGTGAGGTAATATCTTTCTGTGATTTTTTTCATTTTTCTAAAGGTTATTAAATTTGAGCATCTTTTCAAATTTTTGTTGCCCATTTTTACATTTTCTTTGGAGAAATGTGAGTTCAATCCTTTGTTTTTTAATCAAGTTATTCAGTTTCTGTTGTTTTTGGGTTTAAGAGTTATTTATATATTCTGAATATTAACTCATCAAAATGTGATTTGAAAATATTTTCACCCATATCTTTACAGGGTATTTTCACTCCACTAAATGTTTCTTTTAATGTGCAGAAGTTCTGGAGTTTGATGTAATCCCAGTTTTATGTTATTTTCTTTGTTGCTTATGCACTTGATGTCAAATTCAAGAAAACAATGCAAAACCAATATCATGATCTTTCCCCTGTATCTTCTTCTAAGAGTTTTATAGCTATATTTCTTATGTTTAAGTATTTAATACATGTAAGTCATTTTTATATGGTGCCTGGGAAGGGTTCAACTTTTTTCCATATAAATACCTAGTTTTCAACACCATTTGTTGAAATTGCTGTACTTTCCCATTGTGTGGTCATGGCAATCCTGTGAGAGATAATTTGATCATATACACAGGATTTATTTTGGGGCTGTCCATTCTGTTCCATTGTCTGTTTATCTGTCTTTCTTTCAGTACCATATTTTTATTTCTGTAGATTTGTTTTGAAATTAGAAAGTATAGTTCTTTGTTCTTTTCTTAATGGGTGTTTGGCTATTCACAGCCCCCGAAAAATATTTTAGAATTTTTTTTAAATTTCTATAAAAAAAAATTGGCATTGAGAAATTTTGTGAAATGTGAGCCAAAACTTACATGTTCATTTCTTGCATTTCTTGTCTTTGGTGACATCCTTGGCTTGAGATTCTTTGCTATAGTCCTTAACTACTAAATGACTGCAACCAAGCTTTTCATGGAGTTTCCTTTCTTTCTCAATTGTACAGAGGCCTACCAATTCCCCTGGTTTCTTGTTGTCATCCTTAATTAGGTTGATTTGTTCAGAACAAAGGGCTTTCACCAACTTGACATACATAGGTTCAATATAGTTGAATACAAGCACCGTTTGTGTCAAGCGCACAAAGATAGGTTTGACACTTATCCAAGCCTTCGGCAGGTTATTGAATTCCACATGCAAGCAAAGCCATCACAGACAGAAAGATTATTTTGTTGTCGTTCATGTTCTTTTTTTTTTTTTTTTTTTTTTTTTTGAGACAGAGTCTCACTTTGTTGCCCTGGCTAGAGTGAGTGCCGTGGCGTTAGCCTAGCTCACAGCAACCTCAAACTCCTGGGCTCAAGCGATCCTACTGCCTCAGCCTCCCGAGTAGCTGGGACTATAGGCATGCACCACCATGCCCAGCTAATTTTTTCTATATATTTTTAGTTGTCCGATTAATTTCTTCTATTTTTAGTAGAGACGGGGTCTCGCTCTTGCTCAGACTGATTTCGAACTCCTGAGCTCAAACAATCCGCCTGCCTTGGCCTCCCAGAGTGCTAGGATTACAGGCGTGAGCCACCGCGCCCGGCCTCGTTCATGTTCTTTTAAGATTAAAGCTAAATTGTTTATTTAAGATTTTTCCTTTTTTTTTTTTTTGAGACAGAATCTCGCTCTGTTGCCAGGCTAGAGTGCCCTGGCGTCAGCCTAGCTCACAGCAACCTCAAACTCCTGGGCTCAAGCAATACTTCCTCCTCAGCCACCAGAGTAACTGGGACTACAAGCATGTGCCACCACGCCTGGCTAATTTTTTCTGTATATTTTTAGTTGTCCAGCTAGTTTCTTTCTATTTTTAGTAGAGACAGGGTCTCGCTCTTGCTCAGGGTGGGTCTCCAACTCCTGAGCTCAAACAATCTGCCCGCCTTGGCCTCCCAGAGTGCTAGGATTACAGGTGTGAGCTATCCTGCCCAGCCCCCTTTTTTTCTTTTTTTTTTTCCTTTTTTTTTTTGAGACAGAGTCTCACTCTGTTGCCCTGGCTAGAGTGCCATTGCATCAACCAAGCTCACAGCAACCTCCGACTCCTGGGCTCAGGTGATCCTTCTGACTCAGCCTCCCGAGTAGCTGGGACTACAGGCATGTGCCACCATGCCTGACTAATTTTTTTTCTATATATTTTTAGTTGTCAAGCCAATTTCTTTCTATTTTTAATAGAGACGGGGTCTTGCTCTTGCTCAGGCTGGTCTCGAACTCCTGAGCTCAAACAATCCGCCCACCTTGGCCTCCCAGAGTGCTAGGATTACAAGGGTCAGCCACTGCTCCTGGCCACTCTTTTTTTTTTAATGTAGGAATATATCACCATAAACTTAGAACTGCTTTTATTGCATCCAAGAAATTCTGGTTTGTTGTGTATCCAATGTCATTTGTCTCAATGAATTTTTATTTTCCTCTTGGTTTCTTCTTTGACCCATGTGTCGTTCAGGAACATGTTATTTAATATCCACATATATGATTTTTCTGAATGTTTTCCTGCTATTAATTTTCTACTTTATACCACTGTGATCAGAAAAAAAGAATATAATTTGATTTTATTAAATTTGAAAAGACTTTTTTTGGTCTAACATGATCTATTTTGGGGAATCTTCCATGTGTGTTGAGATGATTGTATATTCTCATACTGTTGGATGGAATGTTGTATGTATGCCTGTTAGGTTTATTTGGTGTTGAAGATCCTATTGTATTTCTGTCTATTTCTCCCTATAATTCTGTTATTGTTAACTGTATATATTTAGGTCATGCAGTGTTGGGTGAATAAGTATTTTTAATTCTTAATATCCTTCTGACAAATTAACCTCTTTATTATTATATAGTAAATTCCTTTGACTCTTGTTTCATATTTTACTTGGGAAATTTTGTCTAATATATGTCTATTTTGTCTAATGTAAGTATAATTACCCCTGCACTCTTTTTTTTATGATTTTCATATTATATTTTTTCATCCTTTCACTTTTTTTTTTTTGAGACAGAGTCTCACTTTGTTGCCCTGGCTAGAGTGAGTGCCGTGGCATCAGCCTAGCTCACAGCAACCTCAGACTCCTGGGCTCAAGCGATCCTCCTGCCTCAGCCTCCCGAGTAGCTGGGACTACAGGCATGCGACACCATGCCCGGCTAATTTC
>CAUYSK010000612.1:0-30472 GCA_963575035.1 Avahi laniger | reverse complement strand
GTGGAAGGAGGGCTGCTGATCTGCCCCTGAAGGCACACACACCTCGGTAGGCTCCTTCGCAAATATCCCTTCTGTGCCCCAGGGCAATGAAATGAAGACCTGGGTGTACGGGATCTGGTCTGCAGGCCTGACCCCTGGGCCCCGGAGATCAGTCCCTGACCCTGCCAGGGGGAGGGGTGTTGGTCTCACGTCACTCACGGGGCGCCCAAGCTATATCGATGTCTCTCCGCCTCGGGATTTGCCCCGCTCTCCTGGAGTCCCCAGGCAAGTAGCACCTGGGAGGGCTGGCGGGTGGGGAGCTCGCAGCCTGAGTACCCCTCAGTCCACTGTAGGGCCCCAAAAGGAAAGGTCCCGTTCCCTGCAGACGCCTCCAGGTAGTGGCTAAATTGTCTCTCAGCAGCCGCGGGTAGGGAAGGGGGAGGGGAGAATGGAGCAATATGGCGCCCGCCGCCAGGTGCCCTGAGCGAGCTGGGAGCCCGGCGCCGCGTCCCCGGGAGGCCACCACTCACTGACGGCAGCCGGCTCCGGGCTGGTGTCGGGCAGGTCTCTCCAGCCGCTCAGGAGCCACCAGGAGTCCGACAGGCAAAGGAGGGGCAAGGTAACCGCTCCACCTACCCTCGTCGCTGGTCTCCAAGCCTGTGGGAGGCCTTTCTCCTTCCAGTTCTCCCCCGCAACGTCTTCCCGTGGAGTCTCCTGTAGTTTCAGACACCCTTCCTTCCAACCCTCATCCGAACTATGTTTGTCTGCCTGTTTTTTTTTTCCACTTTCTTCTAAAATCTGTCTTTCTTGTGGAGACTCTCTGGCTGGCGGCTTTTTCTCGTCAGCCATCTTGCCCCTCCCCGTGGCCGCCCCTCCTCCCCCGACAAAAAGATTAATCTTTTAAAATTAAGAGACTTAAAAGACAGATCAGGCAGTTACAATGTGAAAAATTTGTTTGGCTCTTGATTTGAACAAACACTTTTATGAGACAACAGGCACTATGTGAACACAGATTATGGGGTTTGCTAATATGTGATTATTTTTTAGTGTAGTAATGGTGGCAAGGTAACTTTTTAATAGAATTTATCTTTTCGATATATGTAGTGAGTATTCACAGATAAAATAATATGATTACAGTGATTTGCTTTAAATTGAAATCAAGGAAGGTGAGTGAGTCTATAGATGAAACAAAATTGACCCCGAGTTGGTAGGTGATGAGTGTGGGTTAACAGGTACATGGTACTGAATTATATTCTTTTCCTTTATATATATTTGGAATTTTTTTATAATAAAATAGTTTTAAATTAAAATATAAGGCATATATGTGTTTTAGATTTTTTCTCTAAGGCCATTAAAAGTATGATTTTTAGTACTGATGGTTATATCACCGCATCCTATATAGTCCTCATTGGTGCATATTTTGACCTGATCATTCCTCTGATTAAAATATCTTCTACTTGATCTTTTTTATTCCTGGCACTTTATACACCAACAACCTTATGGATTAGTACATGGCTTTATGCCCAGGATCTAAGACATGAGGCTAGAGAGCTAACAATAAAATTAATGACTAAGCACTGTCTATTATTTACCTTTAGTTAGATGCTCAAAGGGTTCGAATTCAACAGTTAGCCAAATTACACTTGGCTGCAGATAGTCACTTAATTTTATAGCCTATTGACTTTGATAGTCATAAGACAGCATGAATTGTAGAGAGGATATTTGACAGACACAGGAATAAAGGGATTGGGCTAGTGCCCAACTATCCTGGCATCTCCAGTTCTCTGCATTGTGCCTGGCACGTAGCAAGGAATGAATACATGTTGATTTATAATTACAGGAAGGAAGAAAGAAAGAAATTGAAGGAAAGAGAGCTAAATAATGGGAGAGTGGAAAAAAGCTATACCATTTATCTACTGCTGCAATAATGCTATGTGAAAAGAAACACAAAACCTCAGTGGAATATAAAAAGAAGCTTTCGATGCCCACGTGTCTGGGGCGCTCTCTAGGTTGATCTGCTGAATTTTGCTGTGAGTTGCTTTGTTGGCACTGGGCTTATCGAGGCAGGTCTCAGGTAAGACAACTATAATAAACTGGCCCTACTACTGTCTCTCAGAGTCCGGCAGGCTAGACTAGGGGTGTCCTCGTGGCACTTTTCAGCTTCTGTTCGGTCCTGTTTGCTGCATCCTGCTGATCCAAGCAAGCAACACAGCCAACTCTAGAACACTGCTGTTAGATGACAGAGGACAAGAAAAATGGAGCAGGGGAGAATTGAAGCTATTTTTTTTTTTTTTTTGCCACCTACCACAGAAAAAATAAAGAAGATATGTTGAATATATTAAATGCATGGAAGGGCAAATTGAGGCTCTGAATATTGCTTCTCTCTCTCTCTCTCTCTCTCTCTCTCTCTCTCTCTCTCTCTTCAATGCTTAAACAAAGGCAAGTGAAATTACTTTTGGCTTTGACTTTTATGTCCAATTGGAACTTTTATATCATAATTTCAATAATTCAATATTGAGCTCAGCCTCTTTACCGATGTCTGTATAAAGCATTGCCATTTGCACATGGTCACTGCTTGATAAATGTTGAATTAAAAGAGCAATTTTAGTCAAAGATTCTTTGTCTACCTAGACGTGCCTGATTTGGCCCCATTATCTCATATCCAAAAGCTGTTTTAGGTGGAGCAACTGTTAGCCTGCTTCTCGACTCCTGATGTTTCAGTGGGTGTGGAGGAAACCCCATTGGCTAGCATCCTGGGCCTCTCTACCCATAGTCTGACTCGGTCTCAGGTGGAGTGAATTTTCTAGCTAGTAAGCATGGAAGGAGAAACTGTCTTTCTCTTTATTATAGAACAGACTTAAACTAGCCGATAGTTGCTCAGCTCTGATCCTCCAGGAAGTCTCTGTCACTATGGGAAGAATCCTACCTAATATGAGGTTGAATATTAGGAAGGCCACTTGCCTTCCAATACAAGCCTCCAATAGTCACTGTATCAATAAAACAAGTATTTTGGTTTCCATCTACCTGATTCTGATTTAGAATTTGTGCATAGAAAATGCATTCTATGTATGGCTCCCTGCTTCCAAAATATCTCCAATGTGTCACATTTTATTATTCTCTAGTGAGATGGTATATTTATTATATTAGAGTGTTGGTAGTCATATGCATTCAAACTAATCCAAAGGAGAAGAGTTGCCCAGACTTCATAATCCATGGCTTTCCCAGATGTTTTTCCAGAATGGTAATGTATACACAATGCCGAACACTTTACTAAAAGTGGAAATTGTAATCAACTATCTGATCTATAAAATGATTAACATGCAGAACTTTAAAATATCAAAACGACTACCTTTCTTGCATCTCTTTTAATGTCAAATTTTGTCTGTAGAGCTTCATTCAAAGTCACTTTTACACCGAAAATTTCAATAACTCCAGTTCCAATAACATGTTTCTTTTTATTTCCCAAATGGTCTACTAACTGTAGTTTTGTATAATGTATTTTATACAAGTATTTTCCCAAACCAGTTGTATCGTATATTAAAGGAAAATCAAGGATGGCTAGCTAATCTTGCAAATAAAGATACTAGATATAAAAATTTAAAGTGACGTCATCCTTGCCCTATGCTTGAAAACAAAATAAAGAGCAGTTATAATAATCTCTGTAATTCAATGTAATTTACACTTGTTTGCTAATTACTTATATTTGAGCTTATTTTTTTAAACGTCAAAAAAGTATTTCCATATATTTAATTTAAGGGTTTTGTTTACAGGTAATGAAATTACTATAATTGGACTCAAGGATTACTCATTTGGTTTCATGCAGAATAAGAAGTAATAACAAAGTGAATTGAACATTATTTGAGAGTTAAGCTGTCCCTTTTCATGACCTATTGCACCTTTCAGTGGTAAGTAAGGGTACAAGAAAGATAAGATCTATCGTGTTTTATGCTTCACAAACTATCTCCATAGAAATACAGAGTTCATTTCTTCTTGTTCAAAAACTGTTCGGTTAGGGTTCACCACTGATTTGAAATTTAAATAAAATTTTGCTCAGGAAGGAGAAGATTTTGTTAGTCATGCATGTATTGCTTTTTTTCTACTACGACCTCTGTTTTCAAATGAATGACTCATTCCTCTTCAAAAGCTGATGGATTCTATGAGGGGGAAAAAGCTACTCTAGCTTTGAAAGACAACGATTTGCCTTGAATGCTTATTTCAGTATTTTTGATGTGAAAGCTAAGATCCATCAAAAACAATTTTCCTGGTTTTATTTGTATCAGGTTTACCATTTTGGAAATGTACTAAAGTATACGAATTTTATGGAAGGAGTACAGCTTTTCATGCAATCTTAGACTTGACTTTTAATTTAAACATACCGAAGATGTGAAGGGGGGGTATAAAAGTAACGTTGTTTTACTTACCTTTTACTATACGGCAGTGCTCTGTGGTTGTGCTACATGGCTGAATAGCAAAACAAGTACATGTAGTACACATATCGTGTTATTTTCATATTACAGTTTTTATAGTAGAAAATTGACTGATATCTTTGATTAACCCCATTTCAGTATAAAATGAGGCACAGCTTATTTTACTCTATCAAAAAAATGATTTTAAAGGCCAACTGTAATCCCACATGTAAATAGCTGTTACCTAGGTACTAGGGATGTCTTTCCTTGTCATCAGAATTAAAACCTTCATGTAGCGCAAGAAAATAGATTCATTCATTTTGTAAAATAACACTTTCGCTCTGCCTAGGAAGCCTTGAGGTTAGCAATAATAACTGTGGAATTAATGTTAACATTTATTTTTCTTCATAGAAAATGATATTTACGGAGAAAAGATTTAACATTTTAATCGGTGCTGTTTTTAAAATGTTTTCTTTTTCAATTCACAATCGCTGTTGTGCTTAGTTTTTTTTATAGCTCAGATAATTCAAACGATAAGCATAAATTTAAAAAGCTTAGACAAGGTTTACCATGGAAGCAAAAAATAAATTATATAAATGCTTATGTACAATGGGTAAAACTGTAAAACAAAATCACTTCTTAAAAAATAGCAACCATTTTTTGAGTACTTAGTATGTGCAAAACTCTGCAACAATGAGAAAAAAGCAATCTACATATGGATGGCTAGAATAATGAATTTTTTCCTATAGTTTTCTAACACAAAATACGTCCATATGTATGTGTGTGTGTATATAATTTTCTTAAAATAACCACTTCTTATTACTTTTATTGCTACCATTCTAGTCCTGACCACCAACATTTCTGAGATTATTAAAATTGCCTTCTGACTAGAACCTCAGTCTTTACCCTCACTCTCTCAAATCTATTCTCCATAGCACTAAGTCTCAGCAATTCTTTGAAAGTCTAAGTCAGATCACTGTAATCCTATGCTACACGCTCCAGATTGCTACCTGTCTCATTCAGAATAAAAGGCAAAGTCCTAACTGTCCTCTAGATCTGGTTCCCTGAGGCCTCTCCCCTCTCCTCTGTTCTCTGCTCACTTGCAATGATCTTCCTATTCTTGGAACAGACCAAACTTGTCACTTTAGTGCCTTCGCTCTTGAAGTTTCTTCTGCATAAAACGTTCTTGTCCTAATAATGATTCTCACACTTCCTTCCTATCTCTGATCTACATCATCTCCTCAGCCAGGCCTCCTTTAAACTCTTGTAAAACAGAGCAATGCTCCCTCTTTGACTCTTCCTACCTTCTTGCCCTATTGTATTTACATCCACAGCACTCACCACCCACTGACATATGTCAGTCTCCCACGCTAGGAGGATGAGTCAAGGCAAAAATGTTCTTTTGTTTGTTGATTTATCCCCAGTACCTAGAATAGTGCCTGGTAAACAGTGGATGTTCAACAAATGTTTGTTGAATGTTGTCACCCTTCACAGCAAAAAGGACAATTCTATACTTGCTAAATTTTTCAAGCATGTAAATCAAAACAACAGAAAATTCACTGGAGTTCTACACAGTTCTTTATTTCTGATAGATGTGTCTTTGAAAATTGGCTCCCTTGGCTTTATAATCCTCTTCCCACTTGGGTCCACCTTCTTATGTTTGTTAGCATGAATTTAGAAACTTATCTCAGCACTGATGGTTTCATTAATTATCTTCTAGAAACTTCAGAGTAAATTGCTGCAAATAATTGCCACCAGGACCATGCAGGGAGCTAAGGTAGCAAACACTGTACCCTCACGTCCAATGGAACCCCAACTCTCTGCTCTGATAAGATTTTTACATGGCAGGATTTATTTGCAGTGGCAAGTGAAACTTTGTCTTCAGATTTATACGAGGAGTCTCCTTGAAAAGCTTAAATTCCTGATACAGAAGCCAAGCACAGTACAGTTTATTTCTCCTATAATTATATGAATAGTCTTCTTTGGAGGTTAACGAGTCATATCAGTGACAAGTGGATCTATGGGTGTTGGCACCACAGAGACTGGCTGGATGTATTTTGGAGCAGGGTTCAGCAATCTTGTCCTACAAAGGGCCAAATAGTAAATGTTTTAGCCTTATTGGCCACCTACTGTGTCACATATTCTTTTTCTTTTAACAGCTCTGTTAAAAATATAAAACCCATTTTTAGCTCCAGGGATATACAAACACAGACCATATACTGCATTTAGCCCATTGGCCATTATTTGCTAACCTGTGATTTAGAGTTTAGCATCTTTTTGCAACAAGTGAGATGGCTTAGGCATAAGATTCCCAGGACCCAGAAAAGGAAAGACTTGTGGAGATGGAGTATTTAATAAGGGAAGCAAGAATTAACAAGCCACTGAAGAATGTCCTAGCCAACTACCAATCGGTATTAGACAGGACAAATGGAAATTTCGAGTATAGAAGACAGTAAGTTATACGGAATGTTATTTCAAACAGTCGTACATGAGACAGTGGATGAATGTCTAGGCAGATGGAGTATGGACTAAGTGTAAAACAGATCTTATGTCAGGAAAAAGAAGAAGACCTGAGAACTGGTCTTAAAAGCCTGAATCTTACTCCTATTCTTGTGAAAAGCATGGCACAGACAGACACTCTTGCTGGGAAGAACCCAAACAACATAGTTTACCAGGTAGGTAGCTACCATTTATTTGGTGTTCATATTTTTATTGCAGCTACTCCCATAGGTGCTACAGGTATAGCAGAAGCCAGAGCAGACAAGCTCCCCAAGGATATGGAGCACACATTCAAGTCAGGAAATGGAGACAGCAAACAATACATAAACAAGATCATTTCCAACAGTGGTAAGTTCTCAGTAATCACATATATGGATGGTTAATTAGGATAATGAGCCAAACGGAAAGTAACAATCCAGTCTTTATACATTTATTGCCAACACTGAAAGCAAGAGGCAAAAAGAAACACCAGCTCACCAGCATTCCATTTATCCCCAAAGATTTCCATTTATCCCCAAAGATTGCCATTTATCCCCACAGAACAGCACAGAGCAGATGATCAGATGGAAGAAGCACAGATGGGAGAATCATCTCACTGCCCAAGAGCCCCACGCGAAAGGCTCCTGCCTCTATGGATCCATGGGCTGGGGGCAGGCAGAGGAGCAAGAGCTAGGAATAGAGGGTATGAGTCAACGTACATGTGCTCAGCCAAGGTCCCTAACAGACAGCAGGGTCTTCAATTGCAGGAGCCTGAGCTAGGAATGAGATGTGCCTATAAGCAGATGAGCATGGCTGGCCAGGCGAGGCGGAGGATATCCTAAGTCCTTGGCTGCAGCTCTCTCCAGCAAAAAACACAAAACTGCAATACTGCGATGCAATGGCTACGGTGCAGGGAGGGCTCTATCCTGCCCCCCAGCTCCTACAGGAGGCCTGTCAGGCAAAGCCTTGCAGTTGCCTGTGGTTGGGTCTGACAAAGCACATGTAGAATCGGGGTCTGCAAAGGGACTCCCACTTAGAAGAAAGATATAAATACACATGAAGGCCTCACGAAGGAGGTACACCGTGAAGCTGGCACTCACACAAGAAGAAGAAAGTCACTACACAAAGAGAAACTAGCACTCCAGCGACAAGAAGAGAAATTGCAAAGTGATGCAGCGAGCAGTTTAGGAGATTGGAGGAACAGAGAAAAGGCCAGTGTGTCTGGAGCATTATAAACAAGGACAGACTGTTATGAGCTGAGACATCTCATCTCCTGAGCTCCTGCCGCGTCCCAGGCGTTTTGCTGAGAGCTGGAGATATTGCCTGACATAAAACACACAGTCTCTGCTCCAGCCCATACTCATTCAGACTCACGCAAAGTCATCGCAATTAAAAAGAGAGGGCAATAAAGAACAAACATTTATTGAGCACCACTATATCGGGGAATGTGGCAGAAGCATATTATTGAGACCTCAAAGAAACCTTGTGGACTGAGGTTTATAATCTGTGTTTCTGCCTATAAAGCAAATAAGTCTCATAGAGGTTAAGAAAATGATCGAATACAACCGCTTCATAACTGAAACTACAGCCTGTGTTCTTGCTTCTATACCACATGGGACTAGAAGCTTGGAGATTTTCGTTAAGAACGAGGACTCAAGGCTAGCTAAGTCCATGAACTAGGAGGACTTGTTTTTAAGCTTGTATCTACTATCTTAGGATTATAACTACATTTTTCTATAAGGAGTGATTTATTTGAGAGTCTTAATAGATGATACTGAGTGCATAGCTATAGTCCAAGCAGCTGATGTTGCAAATGTTACAAGCTGCCGAGGAGGTTGGCAAGCAGACCGTTATTCCAGTAAACCTCTCCACACCCCAGAAACAGCCTATACCCTTTGCCCCTGGGGACCCCAAGGTCATATACCTCACGTTGCACCGTGACTCAATTTTATGGCCACGTGGTTTCAGAAACTCCATTCCAGCTTACGTCTCGAACTGAAACATAGTCCTTCAGAAAAATTGATAGCTGATTAAAAGCAAGAAGCAGTAGAACCTGACATCATAAGCAGAACCCTGAGACTGAAGCACTCAGAGTTATTAGCTTGGCTCAGAAATGAACTGTGGTGTCTTTCTTGGAGATTTATTTCATCTTCTCTTCAATTTTGGTTCTGTTTTGCTAAGTACATGAATGTGTCAAGTTGTAGACGAAAGAAATGTGTGTCTTAGTGTTCTTATCTTTGAAATGGGGATAATATATACCTACATTCCGGAGACTGAGTGGGGCAAAGACAGTGGTCTTGCATAAGTACCAAGCAGTCTGAGGATACGGTAATTATAGTCTTTCTCCTCATTGCATAAAACATTTCTCCAGGTTCAAATGGGATGTGCCCATTATCACCTGCATTTGATATTATGTTTCTTTCAATTACATATCATCTTCCGGGTCCACAAAGACAATGATTAATATTTTAAACAGCAGCACCAGAGGAGTGTGATCACTGTCATCTAACCAGGGCATTCTAATGCAATCGTGCAATGTGACTGGCGTAGAGACCTCAGGTTAATGTCTACTGTCTTTCACTTTCAATTTAAACAGTAGATTAAGGATGATTTGCTCTTTTTGAACATGACAGAGACCTTTTGAAATGAAATGTCTTTAAGCCAATTTGGTTGCTGGAGTTGTTGGGCCCAAATCCCTGAGGGTAAACATCATGGTGACTGCTGAGAAACAGCTCTCGAGTTCTCGGAAATGACTGCTTTTCAACGGCAGCAGTGGCAGGCAGGAATACCAAAACAAAACTCAGCATCATCCCTACCCTTTACCAACTGATCTGTTCATATCAAGAGGATATTTTCCTTCGCAAAAGAGATTACACACAACTTCTCTCCATCCACTGTATGTTTTTTTTCCTTTTCTTGATTGGTGCAGCAGTGGCTCCTTTCTCTGTCCTGAAAATCTGCCACACGTCCTCATCCGCCATAGTTTTTTTTTTTTTTTTTTAATTTTTTAAATTTATTTCAGCATATTATGGGGGTACATATGTTGCCCTTGCCCCCACCTCCCTCCCTAAGTCCGAGTTTCAAATATGTCCATCATTTGGGTGGTGCACATTGCACTCTTTGTGCATGCATATACCCCTCCTCTCCTCCCTCCTCCCCCCGCCCAAAGTTCGGTGGGCGCTTGGAGGGACTCATCCGCCATAGTTTTAAAGGCTGCATCCCCCAATTCTTGGTTTGTCTTTGATTCAATTCAAATGCTACCACAGGCTGTCAAGCGTTTCTGACGCAAGCTTACGCAATTAATCCCTCTTTCGTATTGTGTTCTTCTGAATTCTTTTGGTGGGGTAAACCAATATAAGCACCAAAAAAAATAAAAAGCCAGATACTATGAAATGGAACCTATTTTGCGTTAGAAAAACTATAGGAAAAAATTCATTATTCTAGCCGTTCATATGTAGATTGCTTTTTTCCCATTGGTGCAGAGCTTTGCACATACTAAGTGCTCAAAAAATGGTTGCTTTTTGTTTTATTTTGTTTGTTTTTAAGGAACATGAATAAATGAGACATTTTGCCCAAGTTTCTCTCTGGATGAATGTTAATAAATCTAAGTATGTACATTTACCAGAAAGATCCATGAGGTCTTAGTTATTATATGCATAATCCACCCAGTGACTAAGCCACTAATATTTCATAATCTAAAATCCTTTAGGAGCCTCAGAGTTTCAGGATATTGCCACTACAGAAGCGCTTTCAAAAAAATATTGACAGTGTTTAAAACAACAGAAAAGAGAAAACATTCAAGAAAGTGCCGTAAGGAAATTACAGTGACAGGGAGAAAAAAGCTAAATCCACATAATATCTTCCTATTTTTTCCAGCCTGCTCAGTGAGAAGTGGGAAAGTTCAGCAAAACTAGATTACAAAAGATTAAATAAGAAAAAAAGATAAGTAAAATTATGTCATGTATCTGCATTCTATCTTAATTTCCTTCTTACAGTAAGTTTAATACATTGTTAATTGAATCATAAACATATCAGAATGAAGTAATTTTCTAAATGCTTTTAATATTTTAAGTTTCAATCTTCAAGGATAATTTCTTTAAAAAAAAAAACAAATGTCAATTAAGAACTCCTATTAGAGGAAGCCTAGACTAAGAAAAATAGGTGACGGTTTAAAGAGCTCCCTGCTTGTTTTAAAACAACAGAGAACATTATTGCTCTTCATTCAATCACAGGCAATGAGATGTGCATTCGTGGCTCCTTCTCTTTGAAGTTCCAGAAACATTAACTTTGCATGGCATGCAAGCTAGAACGCTCTGCAGAACAATTGTCAGCTGGAGAGAGCAAGTAGGGATGCTTCTTGGTCACCTCTACTGGGACTGCTCCTCCTACTGGCTTTTGACTGTAGCACAGGGAAGTAAATGTCACTGTGATCTTTTCCATCCCAGTTTCCGTGTGATTGATCAGAAAAGTAGCTCGGTCAGAACAACAATCCCTGAAGCTCAGAATTCCACACTTAACTTCAACCTAACCTCAAAGAGGTTTTTCTTTGGAAAGAAGCTGACAATACTATCATAACATTGCAATGCACTGTATCATATATTGCAATACTTAAAGATAGGGAAAAAAAAATCTCTGAGTTGTCTATGCTATGAATTTCTTCTCTGCATTCGTTCTCTCTCCCCCCCCTCCTCTCACCCTCCCCGCTGCATGACTGAATTCCTGAAGGAGACAGAAGGCTCCCACAGCTGGGCCTAGGAAAGTTGTATGCCTATATGGGTTGTGTGTGTTAAACTATTTACACTGGCGTGTGGGAGGAAGCGAGAGATGTTTCTGCCCGATAAAGAGCAGGGATAACAGAGGAATGGGAATTGAGAATAATAAACGTTAAGAGCCTCAACAGATGACATTTTAAATGTTTACAAACCACAAAATTTCCATTAACATAAGCAGTGTTATTATAAAGCAATAAGACACAACATAAAGAGACACACATACACAAATAATCTCCGTACATTTCCTGTGTCAACACAAATGGCCCTAGATGACCTCTAAGATTCTATCTTAGTCTTACTTCACACACCGCGTGGATATGAGTAGAGTTCAGAAAATCCATAAAGCATCGAGGACATTTTCCTTTTAAATTGCAACAGATTTCTTCCACAGAACATTATGTTCTAGTGTTCCCTAAAGACATTCAACTCTTACAAAGTATCTATTTATATTAAAATATTAAGCTACAATAACATGTTTAACATTTTTTTTTCTTAGTTCCCAATAAAATACATTAGTTCAATGCAGACCCCTTGATTTTTCTAATCGTATTTTCTAATCTGCAAAATTTAGTACTTTGCAATAGATCTCCCAGTCATTAGTGTCAATTAGAGAGGCTCTCCCTCATGCCAGATGGTACTGGAAGAACAGAACAAGAGAGTGAGAATAAAATGTGTTTCTTCAACCCTCCCACATACCACTTTAAACAAAAACTATGTGATTTTTAAAGAAAAAATATAGTAAGAGTTGAGAACATAACACCTTGTACTTAGGAAGCATCTTAAACCCAGGGAATCCACACAAAAAAAAGGAATTGACTAATGACACTCTCATAAACTGAGTGTACAAAGTCCATCCAGCAATGATTTCCTTTTACATATGGAACAAAAATGGTAGTCCATCAGGCAAGGTCCTGTCTTAGCAATGCCTTGTGCTTAATTGTAGAACTTCCATCGTTTACAAATAAAGAATTGGCAAATCTTCCTTATTCCATCCTGTCAATTGGGATTTGATTCCCAGGACGGCAAGAAAAATTGTGAAATAGCTTCAGCATTTAAAAGGCCTGATATTTCTTTAACTGCGAGCTCGCCATGAATGGGAACCAATTATTACTTATCATTATCAAGTATCTACCTTAGTTATGGACACACTGCAGGCTGTAAACAAGTAAATGAGGAATGAATGAAAAACTGAACAAACGAATATTGTCTTTTCTCATCCACAAATCGTCCTTTCTGACCATCCTAGCCACAATGCTTCTGCATCTGTTTATGCCTTCTTGTCTTGGGTTAGTTTCCCTCCGGGAGAAAAACTAAAGATAATTATTTGAAAATAATAATTTATTTGGAAAGTGATTCTAGGAAACATAAGTACTGGAGTGGAGAAGTGAAACAAGAAAGGAAGTTTATACAAAGTATGCCAATGAGTTAATCACCATGGCACACTGCAGAGCTAGGGTGCAGCCACGCTGGGTCTTCTAGAAGATTCCATAAAGTAAGTAAGTGGTCCCACCCAATGCACAAGGAAGATGGGTATTTATTTGTCAACTTCTGTCCATCGCTGGTTGAGGTCTGCTCCTGGAAGTGTTAACAAACAGACATTTCCAGCTTTACACACACACACACACACAAACACACACACACACAACTGAGAAAGAATCACAAGGACTTACAGTTAGGAGCCGTTGGTGTGTACAGTATGGTGAGCACCGAGAAGAAATGGGCAAGGCATCCACAGCAACTGGGACCCTCCCACAGAACAACCGACCTTGCAGGCTTTCCCCCTACTCTCTATGACAAAGTAGACTTCAATTATGGCAGTTCAAACCAATTAAAATTTTACTGTCATTTTGAGACAAATTACCTACACATACAGGTGCAAATTTGCATGCAAGTGGATGCAGCATTCCTTATGCCTTAAGAAACAAAAACTTAAATTCATAACTCCTTAATTTGTTTCCCATTCAAACCACCTGACTCAGGCCTGGTGCAGTGGCTCACTCCTGTAATCCTAGCACTCTGGGAGGTAGAGGCGGGAGGATCCCTTGAGCTCAGGAGTTTGAGATCAGCCTGAGCAAGAACGAGATCCCATCTCTACTAAAAATAGAAAAATTAGCTGGGCATCATGGCTTGCACCTGTAGTCCCAGCTACCAGCTACTTGGGAGGCTGAGGCAGGCTTGAGCCCAAGAGTTTGAGGTTGCTGTGAGCTAGGCTGCACGCTACTCAGGGCAACACAGTCAGACTCTGTCTCCGATAAATAAATAAATAAACACCTGAATCAAAACTAATGTGTAAATATCAAATTATCAAAACAGGTCAATTATTTTTAAAAGAAAGATCATTCGCTTTTGTCATTAGTCCTTTTAAAATCTGTGAAGTCTGTCTGGAAATGTTGGGCATCTCACGACAACCTTCTTAGTCCTACCACTTCAGACATTCCCCCCCCAGCCAGTTTTTAGGACCCGTCATTCCAAAAGACTTCAATAGAATATAATTCATTAGTATTCAGAAGTGAGCAATTAACTCCAGCTTGGCACATAGCTGACTTTAGGACTTTCTGTCCTCATCAAAGTAGTTTACCATAATAGCACCTGTAATAACTTGATTTTTTTCCAGGATTACCCCACATAGCTTCATACTTCACCTTCCGATTGAAAAAGTTTAGAGATCTCGATATGAAATGATTTCTGTGTTATGGTTTGAAGGAGGAACATTCACCAAGTAGGAGTTTTTGGAAGGAAGAAATAATCTCAGAAGGTTTCTTGGTATGTTACTATACTTGAAGTCCCCAGGCCCATATGGCCTCAACAATCTGTGTCTCTGCCCACGTAGGAACTCCTGATGTGCTTCTGAACATAGTCAAATGTTCCCTGAACAACACACATATTTAGGTCATTTGTTAAAGTCCAACTAGTAGGAACAACCACAGGGGGGCTTATCAGTGTAGTTACTGATGGATATAACAGGTTTTCCAAGTTACAAAGGCTGCTGCTGAATCTCAGATCTGACCAATATCCATGTCGCTACTTTAAAACTCATTCCCTTCACTAATTGTCCAGCAAGGTTATTTCTGTGGACACTCTTTTTAAAGATTTTTCTAGTCTCCACCCTCTAGTCAAGGTAAATTTTGTGTTTCCCTTTTCTCTATTTTCTTTTTCTCTTGTTCTATTCTCAATTGAAAAATTTATTTTACAGATTAGAAAAAAAAAATGAAGTCTTAACAAGCTTAATCAAATTGTCCCAGGACACACACACAGTGGCGGAGCCAGAATGCCCGTAATGACTGAGGCCAGAGCATAAGTCTTCGTTCCCTGTGCTGTGTTTGCAGTGGTGACAGGTCATGGCGGTGCCCAAATACACAAGGAGAGGGAGGTTGCCGTGGAAGTAATAAGAACTTAAAACTGGGAAGAAAAGAAGGGATCACAGGAGAAAATCATAGAGAAATAAGATAAGAACCAATGAGTTATAATAGTATTTTGCATTTACATGATAGCATCTTTTGTCTCAATCCTATCAATGCATTTTGTGCATGTAAATTATCCAAGATCCATTCAACAGTATTTGTCAGTACCTACGATAATCCATGTACCCCTTCTAGGGACTGCAGATACCAAAACAAAGCCCCAGGCATCATAGATTTTTCCATTGCAGTGGGGCAGAGAAATAACAGGCAAAGAAATAGAAAGCTAATAGAACATCCGGTAGTGAAGGACAGATCACAGTCAAGAAATAGTGAACTATTAAATTAACTTATCTAATTCATTATTCTAGTTCTAGTTCTAGGTTAAGCATCTAGTTCATTGTTGAATTAATTAATGAACTAGATGTTTTTTTCAGATAGGCCTCACTGAAGAAATAACACTGAGTATCACTTGGTTGTTAATGTTATGCCAAACAAACACCGCTTCTGGGAGGCAGAAAGGAAAGAGAGCATCCTTGTTTTTCTCAGAGGAAATAACATCCCAGCTCAGTGAAGTGACTTGTCCACTTGTGTCCTTATAAAACCTGGGATGTAACATGAAACTTCAGAGATTCAATTCACTGTTAATAATCATTGTGTTAGCCACTTTGTTTTTTGTGTCCGTGATTTCATTTGCTCCTCTTGGCTAGACAAGTTTTATAACATCCTCTCATTTTCTTAAACTGATGAGAAAACTGAGGGAAAAAAATTATTAAGAAACTTACCCTAAAGTCAGAGAAGGAAGAGTCTGAGTCCCAAATAGAGTTCAGTCTGCAAACCTCTGCTCCTGTGTTCTTAGCACACACTCCAATCCTTCCAATGGATCAACAAGCTTCTAGTAAATATTGATTTCACCTTCCTCCAGTAGTAATTTAAAGTAGTGGATATATTTCAACAAGTGTCGCCCACCATCCACTCAGGCTTCTTAAAAAAGAGCAGTGCTATATTTCAAAGGAATATATGAACAAATTTCTTGCTAGTGTGTCATGTGCATCATTCATGAATATTTATTGATTTTTCTAGAGACTTAGGTTTTCAAAAATCACAGATCCTTGTAAGAAGCTGATGAAGGCTATGAACAGTCTCCCTAGATAAATGCATAAAATTTCAGGATATTCCCAGGCACTTTGACACATAGCATTGAACCCACTGAGGTCAATGGGGCCTCCAACTTAAAAATGTTTTGATAAGGACTGATGTAATTGTGGGCCCACACATCCCATAAAGGCAGACAAATTAGCCATCTCTCCTTCGTTCCATCTTCTGGGTTTTCGAATGAATGCAATTTTCAGCAAGAGAATAAGAGGAGGGGGCCAGAGAATACACGCACTCATAAGGGAGGACGCAGGACCTGAGTCACACGGCCTTGGCTTATTCTGCGAGCTTTATGTCCTTGGACATGATGCTTAATGTCTTTGAACTTAGCTTCCCTATCATGAAATGTGGAAATAATTACCAAGCGTTTTAAATCAGATAATGTGTGTCAAGTACTCAAGACCTGTTGACACATCTGTAAATAGTCCGTCATTCATCGTCATTTGGTTTATTGCTATTGTCGCCATGGTGGTGTTACCACAGTGAAGGAGTATCACATGAATAGGTTGCTATACTTCAGTGTGATAGAATTTTGACAAACACTTTTATTTCAGATGAGAAATTATTACTAAACAGAAAGTTCCAAGTTTGGCCAGAAGGAAAAACATGTAAATTATCAGAAGTTAAACCTCCACCCATTGTACAAGATATTTTGCAAGAACCGAATGTTATTTAATTGCAATAAGGTATAATTAAACACAAAGATAGTAGCTTATAAGAACCGTTTTTAGATATTTTAGATTCAGAACAGTTTTTAAATATTTTAAAAATTTGTTTTGTGAGTAAAACACATTTATATGCATGAGATTTTAATTGGACACCTTTTCCATTAGCAGGATTATGTCTCTACATTTTGAAACATTAGCCAATGATAAAAAGGATTAGCAGAAAGGAAAGAATACCCCCAAAATATTTTCCACTGCATCTGGGGATATGCTAAACAGCATCTGAACAAAGACAGCTGACTTTTCACTGGCCCTTCTGATACATTTGGATTTATCTATGGGAAAGATGAGACAGTCGGTGTTTATATATTTGGATATATTTGTTTTAAATATTTACACCGTACCAACCACTTAAGCATTTTGAGGATGTTTTGTAAATTCCTCAGAAACTTTTGGTTCAAATGAAATTCACTGAAAATGTCAGCATAAGTGAAACTATTTGTTGACCAGAATGAGCTTTGTATTATCAGGAAGATGGGAAGTAAGGCAGGGTGTACAGATAATCATTCTAACCAAACCCATGTTTCTCAGCCATACACCGAGATACAGTTGAGCTCATCTAATCAGAACTGAGTTTTCAGTACCTCTAAAAGGAGGCCCATATTTGTTCCCATGACCCTGTCTTCATTGTCACCACCATAGAGCAGAGACTACGCATTGTCCAAACACATGCTCATTCTCTGGCTTAGTTAATATAACAGAACCCCAGTTATCAATAGGAAACAACACTCCTGGCCCCTTTGAAACCAGAGATGACCACTTAATATTTGGCTGACAAAACATAAAGTGATTTGCAGGACTTCTGAGAAGTCTTTTTAAAGAAAGAGGGCATGTTCTTTGTCTCCCATTCCATGTCTTTACTGCCTACGATATGGACCTATTAGGAAAATCTGCATGGCCTCCTGTTGGTTCCTAGGGTGAACTGTAGGCAAAGGAGGACAATAAAATACGTGGAACCTAGGAATATGATGAGGGTGGATCCACTGCACTAGTCTAGGACCACCTGCCTCAGGACATTAAAGTGATAAATTTCTACCTGTTGCTTTCCTATAATTTACAACTGCCACGAATTCCAACTCCTATTATTTTTGATTAGCAAATTTTGAAACAGATTTTCTTGCCTCAAACTTGATACCTGGCTTTCACATTATTGACCACCATTCTTTTATGCACTTGTTCAAAAAATATTTAAGAAGAACCTACCGTGTGCCGGTTACCGGGCTAGCAGCTGGTGATTGACCAAGAAACAGAATAGAAACAATTATGGAGCTTACAGTCTAGCAGAGGAAATAAGCATTAAACAAAGAAGCAAACAAATAAATATGTGATTATCAACTGTGGTGTGAAAAAGGAAGTAATGTGAGGAAAATTAAAACAAGGTCTTGCTTGAGACTGAAGTTCTGAGCAGGATTCTCTAAGAGATGGTATTAATTAAAACCAAAGGATGCACAAAGTTACCAGAAAGAGAGTTAGAAGAGAAGAGCCTCTGAAAATAACAACAGCCAGAGAAGAATTTAATTCATTTCAGGAATTGGAATAAAGTCCATATAAAGTCAGTGTCATTGGAGGTTAAAGGGCAAAATAAGGAGAGGCAAGAGATGCCCCTAGAAAGGCATGCTGGGAACACATGGAATAGAGACTGCTGGTCATGTTGATTTGAGATTTTGCTCCAAGGACAATGAGGAGGGATTGAAGAACTCTAAGCAGAACATGCACTTACTTTTGCTTTTGAAATATTATTCTTCTTGTAATGGGAAAAGTGAATTGGAAGGGCAAGTTCGGAAGGTGAGGAGAATGGATTGGTGTCATTGGCAGGGATCCAGGTAAGAAGTCCATGACTTGGACTAGAAGTGATGGCAGGGGAGATGGACAAAATTTTACATATTTGAAATCTATTTTTCTAGTAGAATTGACAAAATAGAAAAAAAAAAAGATTAAATATAGAGGGTAGTCAGAACAAGGGTATTATGGGATGAGTACCTGGGAGGAAGGACGTACCATTTCCTGGAAATACAGAAGCCTGGAAAAGAAGATGATTTAGAAGGAAATCAAGAATTTATCCCTAAACCAATTGAGTTTTACCTGTTGGAGAGACATCCAAGTGGAAATGTCAAGTAGGATTTTGGATCATCAGGCATAGAGCTTAGAAGAGTGACTTACAAAATTGCAAGCAATTTCTCTCTCTTCCCTGTTCGAAAGCCTTTAATGCCTCTCATTGTCTACAGGTGTGGAAACATCCAAACTCCTAAGCGTGGTGCTCTACTCCATTTATGATTAAGCATTAATCTACTCTTCCAATGACACATCCTACCATGCCCTCCAAATGCCCTACGTCCTGGTCACACTGGTTCCTGAACCACTAGTAATTTTCACAACTGTGTGCCTTCCTTGTTGACACTGTCTGCAGCTAGTATACAGCTTCTACCCCCGCCTCCCTCCCCTATTTTTAGCCCAAAAAATGCCGCTCACTTTTCAAGGCCCTATTCAGATCCCCAGTCCTCTGAGTTTTTCCTAATTCCTCAACACGGTCTTCCTTCCTTGGTATGATGTTGTTAGTCTACTTACCTTAGTATGCAGGAAATATTTAACTGTCTTAAATTTTCCAGACTGAATTTGGTCTCTATTCCAAGCTCTTATTCTACCTGATGACAAAACAAAACAAAAACAACAACAACAAAAAACTGTAGTCGACTCCAATTTTCCTAGTAGTTAGTTTTTCAAATACCGTAGGTTTAACTCAATTACCAAAATGTTCTCAGTCAATTTAAGATTGTTTCCAGTCACTTTCGCATCCCGCACTGCTTTCTTTTTTCTCTAAAGGGATCAATTTACTTTCCTAGGGTACTTATAGGGCAAGAAAGCACTGGGGAGTGGGTTACTTGGTGTCTTATAACATTCTCCGTATCAACCAACGCTTCTTTATTTCTTTTAACATCTAGTCATCATCTCCATCCTTTCTGGTCCCTCTGGTTAATGTGTCCTCTCCCTCTGAATCCTCCTTATCTCTAACTCGAGTCTATTCTGGGATTACAGTCCCTCTTACCTAACTTCCACACACTCTGTGACAGCACAGAAAACATGTCGTGTCTCCCATGTTGACACAGGCTCAGAAAATTTGTTGGGATTGCCTCAGGCACCCGGATTCTTCCCTGGAGGCACATATACCCTAGACATCCATTTCATAGCTATCCCCACTCTAGAGAAATCTTCTGAGATGCTGCCAACCCTAGAGTTCCAGCCAAAAAAAATTCCGCCCACATCTGCACTATTCTCCAATTCCCTAGAAGAGTTATCTGGGGCTTCTATCATTTGTCCCCTCCTCCAAGGTTTTCAGACCCAGGAGAATCGGTCATAGACCTCTTCTGACTCACTTCCTCCCTCTGTCACTCTTCTTGCCAGTCCGGGCTACTCTAACTAATCTCTCGGTGAAAAGTAGACCTGTTCTCCACGTCTGCCCTTTTAAATACATTGCTGAGAACGTGAACTTCATTCCAATACTCCTACAAGCCTAACCATTTGAAATTCAAAAATCCTGGATCTAATACATCACAAATCTTGGCTCAAAAAACTAATTACCTCCCTCATGAGTCTAAAAAAGTCAATTTAGATATTCAAAAGCCAAAAATTTGGCTCACGTCCCCCTGAGTTCTATGTAATCATTCTCTTTTCAGCAATGCTTGGCTCTGAGGGATTGGGGCTTCTCCTGGGAGTGAGGGAATGATCAAGTTTATAAAATCTCAAAATTTAATTCCACCAGGAGTCTTCATTAAAAAAAAATCACTTTACCTATGTGATAGTTCCCTCTTTCGAATCTCTCCATGCTTCGAGAGAGGTAGTCTTTGAGACAGTTAAGAGAGCCATAACTGTTATGTCAGGTGGCTTGAATTTAAATCTCAGCTCCACCACTCGCCAGCTGAGAGGCTTTGGGCACTTTAATTAGCCTTTCTAAGCTTCACTGTCTTTGTCTGTGATATTCATTGTACCAAAATTCAAAGGACTGTTATGAGGATTAAATGACATAATCCATATTAAGCACCTGTAATATTATCTTGAACTGTAACTAGGAAAAACTCAAAAAAAAAATGTTACTTTTAATTATTATTGGCCAAAAAAGTGTTCCCTGAGTTTCAGAGCAAATGAGACCATATGGTTCATCTAATCCAACACTGTCAACCTGCAGAAGAGGAAAACGATTTTCCAAAGGACATACAGCCTGGACTTAGTCTCCTGACCCTTCTACGTTGTGCTCTCATTTTATCTATCACACAAAAATTACCACTTCACTTAGTCGAGTGATTGTGAAGTCTGATTCTATTTGGGTGATTATATTATATTTATTAGCAACAATTACCACCACCAAAAGATATACAAAAGCATAATTTTGTTAGTGAACATACATAATAAAAATATGCAAGAACCTTTGGCTAGATCAGAATACTCAATTCGGTGAGGAGTTTTCTGTCTCTATGAGGAAGATACACTCAAAAGATACTAAGGGCAAATAAATGTAGTTTTATTGCTGACTTGAGCTTCAAAGTTAATTCTGCACCCTTTTATTAATAAAAAAGCTTCTTAAACTCTAGTTCTTACCTTTAGGAATCTAGGAATTCTCTGAATTTAAAAAATATTTTCCTTTTAATGATAATCTCGGAATTAATAAAAAGAGTGTTCGGAGTCAATCTTATTTCTGACTTATAACAGAATAGGGCCTTCATTTAGAATTTGTGTATATAGTGCATAGGAAAATGATGCCGAGAGATTACATTAAGTGAGATTGTTAATGTATATATGTTGGTTACATGTTTAATTTAATATGTCTGAAGTAACGTTTGAATGATTGAAAAATGAGAGTAATCATCCCTCATTTATTTTGTGTATATTGCTTGTTGTAGAAGGAAAATATTACATTATGTTTGTGTGCTGATGGGTATAATTCCTTAATAGGAAAAAAATTGATAATGTAGAGAAGAGGTGATATATTTACAGGAGAAAAATGTCTTGAGTAGAAGAAAATGAGTGGCATCAAGTATATAAATATAGTGCCTTCAATAAGAGCAAGAGTATGGGATGTAGTTAGCAGGAAGTACGATAGAGTATGTAAATGTCTATGCATTTGATAAATTTGGTGGCAGGAAGTTAAATTTTCTTCTTACTGCTTGAATATTTTCAGTGAAATAAAAGAAAAGGCATTGGCTGAGTCCATTTGGAGGTTGTGAGAGTGAATTGACTGGGAAATATGGTGACGATTGCCTGGAAGTGCTGAGAACACACTTAAAGTGTGACCTAACCCACAAAAATATTCCTACAATAAATAGAAGGAATCATGGACAGAAAAGAGAGAGTGTGAATAAAAATGCAACAAGACTGTGGCACTAAAATATAAAATCGTGGCAAAAGTGATTTCTATACTTTTTATATAATAAATGAGGTACAGGATGGATACAGAGCAGCACAAACACTCAGAATGACACTACTAACCTTACAGAGGTTCTCTGCTACAAGTTTATGATGTGCTTGAGAAAAATGGGAATAGCAAAGTAATCCACTAAATGGCTCAGACAACTGACAGGTATAGGAAGTGGCAGAAAAGCCAAGCGAGGAAATATAGACAAATGCTTCTGGACATACAGAGAGGCAGAAAGACAAAATCAGTGTTTGAAATAGCTGGCAGCAAGTGAAGATTCTGCTGTAACTGACATCCTTGAGATGTTTACTCAATTTCCAAAAAGAGAATCCCAAAACCCTAAGCATTTGTTAGAGGAAAAATGAAAAGAGTGGTTCTGACCATCGAAAGAGATTTTTATAAATAATAAAGCATAGCAAGGTAAGAATGAATGTTTAGGCCCACCTAGGAACTGCTTAGCATGTGGATATAATTTATGAAAACAGATTTCTTTGAATAAATTGAAAGCTGGAATCGGTGGGGCCATTTTATCTATATGGTGCCAAATCCGTGTCTGAGAATGACAAGGGCCAGACATGGTGGCTTACCCCTATAATCCTAGCACTTTGAGAGATCGAGGTGGGAGGGTCGCTTGAGCCCAGGATTTCGAGACAAGCCTCAGCAAGAGCGAGACCCTGTCTCTACAAAAAATAGAAAAATCATGGTGGTGCATGCCTATAGTCCCAGCTTCTTGGGGGGCTGAGGCAGGAGGATCACTTGAGCCGAGGAGTTTGAGGTTACTGTGAGCTAGGCTGACACCATGGCACTCTAGTCTGGGCAACAGAGCAAGACCGTCTCTAAAAAAAAAAGTGGGGCAGGGGATGACAAGGAAATAGCAAAGACGCTGTAAACTTTGCTTTGGCACTTATTAAAAAATCTTATAAAGAATACCAATCCCAAATAATCTTAACAGACAAATAAGAAGTAGAAAGAATAGATAGAGACACTGGTTGCTTTCATTAGTTAATTAACTAGATATAAGTAAAGCACAAAAACTGAATCTCCTACCAAAATTTTGAGAAGACCATAAATATAAATAACATAAATCAAGATTAATGGACACGATCATGATAGTGCAAATATCAACTTTCAGAGAAGCAGAAGCTTGCCAAGATCTGCCCCAACTCTCAGAAAGTTTCCAGAAGCAGTAACAGAGCACATGCAGTTACACTGACCTTTCCTCCATGGCAGGAAAGTTATAGGCATAATGCTATTTTCAGAAATGCAATCTATTGAGATCAAGGCAACATTAGCTCTCACTAATCTACTCGAGTTCTTTGGGAAGGACAAATAAATGGTTGGACAAGGAGGAACTGGTAGATAATTGTTTTTGACAGGAGAAATTTTCAAGATGTTATTAAGCCTCCATAATAGAATCAAATTTTGTTGGCAAGGCAAGAAATGAAGTGTTGTTTTTTCCTAAAGTCCGTGCAAAATAGCCAGTTGAACACAGACTTCTAATACACCTCACTTCGAACCCATTCCAGATCCCAAGGGAAATTACCAAAACAATATAAAAATAAAAATCCACATATGAAAATATCAATAGGTACTATTTACATTCCACAAAATATTTCTTGAGAAAGAACTACGATATATAATGAAATTGGATGAAAAAGATGTCTTGTGACTCCTTTGCTTGAGAATGCAAGGAAGCAAATAGAGGAGATTTTGATTCATCTTGAAAATACTTGAGCTGGAGCTGAGAAAAGGCCACAGTACAAACTGGATACACTCCTCTTGGCTCATTCTCCCCATGGAAATGCCACAGCTGTATGTGGCACTCGCAAGTGCTGGTCACCAAATGCAAAGACAGCAGGGCGTACACCTGCCAGGAAAGCGTTGGTTTGTTCTTGAGTTTCTAGTTCTTTGAGGTGCAATATTAGGTTGTTAATGTGTGGTCTTTCTATTTTTTTTTTTTTTTGCATAGGCATTTAATACTATAAATTTCCCTCTTAGTACTGTTTTGCTGTTACCCAGAGGTTTTGGTATGTTGTGTCTCCACTTTTATTTGTTTCAAAATATTTTTTTATTTCCATCTAAATTCTCTCTTTGGCCTAAAGATGATTCAGGAACATGGTTTTAATTTCCATATATTTGTATAGTTTTGAGAGTTTCTCTGGGAATTGGTTTCTGATTTTATTCTACGATGGTCCAAAAAGACACTTGATATGATTTCAATTTTTAAAAATTTATCGAGACTTGCTTTGTGGCCTAATATTTGGTCTATCTTGAAGAATATTCCATGTGCTGATGAGAAGAATGTATATCCTGTGATTGATTATTGGATAGAATGTTCTGTAAATGTCTGTTAGCACCATTTGGTCTAAAGTCCAATTTAAGCCCAATGCTTCCTGTTGATTTTCTGTCTCAATGATCTGTCTAGTGTGTCACTGGCTTGTTGAAGTCCCCCATTATTATTATATTGTTGTCTATCTCTTTTCTTAGCTCTAATAATATTTGTTTTATGAATATGGGTGCTCCGGGGTTGGATACATATATATTTAGGATAGTTATATCTTCTTGTTGAATTGATCCCTTTATCATTATATGATGACCTTGTCTTTCTTTACTGTAGTTGATTTAAAGTCTGTTTATCAACATAAGTATAGCTACTCCTACTCACTTTTTGTTTCTGTTTGTGGAGAATATCTTTTTCCACTCCTTTACATTCAGTCTATAAGTATTTTTACCAGTTCAGTGAGTTCCTTGTAGCTAGCATATGGTTGGATCATATTTTATAATTGATTTTTTTATTTCAGAATATTATGGGGGCACATATGTTTTGGTTACATGAATTGCTTTTGAACTTGTGCTCTTACCAGATTATGAAAGAGACTGATCTGATGGAAAAATTAAGAAATGATTGAGATTACAAAAGGCAGCTAAATCTAGCAGTCATAAATGGCAGGCAACCAGTTTAAAAGAAATAGCCCTTATGGTCAATGGGCTACTTGGAATAAAATAGAGGTATAGATTATACATTATAATTTTATAAAATCCAGAGTTTATTAAGAAGTCTAAATCCAATGTAAAGTCTAGCTCTTATTACTCCTTCTTTTTTTCTCTGATGTTAGGGATGCTTTTGAGTAACCAGGAAGTGAAGATGAGGAACAGTGCATAAAAGAACACTCAGATTTAAATAATTGCAGAAGACATACCCATAATTTCCACATATAATTCCTATGGGATCTTCCTTCACTTCCTCATCAGTGTCCACATAGGTGTGCTGATTTCCTCAGTTTACCTCTTCACATCAACACTCCATCATTATTCATTCTGCTCTGTGCTCTAGGAGAGCAACATTCATGGGCTGCATAAACTAGACTTCCTTATCTTCTGGCCTTTGTTTGGGTTTGGCCAATGGCAGGCATTGGCAGGAGACTGGAGCTAGAACAGATAGAGGTTAAGGTATCAATTCCTCTGGCTACTTTCCTATCAGGCCACAGGTAGGTAGCGGCTGGCTTTATCTACCAAAAGCATCTTTCCTAGAGCTTCAGCTTTCTTCAGGTGCCACTCCTTCCTGTCACCCTCTTCCCCTTTTCAGCCTGGAATGTTAATGCTGTCTACCCACAATTTTTATAAGTAGTCCCTTCATTAAATTCCTCTTAATTATTTCATTGGAGCATATCATCTGATTTCTGCCAGGACCGTGAATATAATAACATGGGCAATACACATACACACTATATAAATTTATACATTTATATAAAATCATCAAAAAGCAAATAGTCTTTTAACTAAAAGGATATATATATATACACATATTAATGGAAATATTACCAGATCATATTTTTCTCATGTACACTCTTTCTTGCTCTATAAGTTTTTCTTTTTTTTTTTTTAAGTAAAGACTAGTTAGGGGTGGTGGCTCATGCCTGTAATTCTAGTTCTTTGGGAGGCTGGGGTGGGATGATTACTTAAGGCCAGGAATACAAGACCAGCTTGGGCAACACAGGCAACATAGTGAGACCCCATCTCTACAAAAAAATAGAGAAATTAGCTGAGGATGTTGGTGTATAATTGTAGTCCCAGCCACTCAGGAGGCTGACGCAGGAGGATCACTGGAACCCAGGACTTTGAGGTTCCAGTGAGCTATAATGATATTCCTGCATTCTAGCCTGGGCGACAGAGCATGACTCTGTCCCAAAAAAAAACATAAAGGCAGGGTGCAGTGGCTCACACCTGTAATCCCACCACTTTGGGAGGCTGAAGAGGGAGGATTCCTTGAGGCCAAGAGTCTGAGACTAGCCTGGGCAACATAATGAGACCTTGTCTCTACAAAAAAAAAATAATTAAAAAAAATATCCTAGTGCAGGGCACATGCCTGTAATACTAGCTACTCAGGAGGCTGAGGCAAGAGGATCACTTGAGCCCAAGAGTTACAGCTATGATTGTGCCGCTGCACTACAGCCCTGATGAAAGACCAAGACCCTATCTCCAAAAAGAGAGAGAGAGAGAGAGAGAGAGAGAGAAATGTATAGTTAGGAAGGAGAAAAATTCTTTTTGTTCAGCAAATCTCACCTCTTTTCCAGACATTTACTGCCAATTTCTAACTATTTAGAAATGAGCTGAAATAGTACTCCCTTCCCTTAAAAAATAATGTATTCTAGAATAGCAACATCTCATTCTTATCTTCCAATTGATATGTGATCCACCTTTAAAATGTTTACGTCTGCAAATGTGTATGTCCATTCTTCACAATTTACCAGGCTATGTAGGCATTGCTGTTTCCCAGGGGTACCTATTTGATTCCTACCTACTGCCTAATGCTCTGGGTGATCATATAAGTTTAGAGTATAAAGGAAATAAAGGGAGAAGGAGGGAGTTTAAAAAAAAAAGGAAATAAAGTACAGAACCACCCCCTTCTCTCTTACTCTGTAGCATCCCATCCCTTCTCCGGTGAGCCAACAAATAAATGAACTGGAGTCCCATGTCCTGTCATCGAGTAACATCTTCACTTTTCACAGCAGCCCCTAAAAGTTCCGTACATTTCTCAACATCAAATCTGAAACTTGGACTTTCCTACAGAAAAGGTCTCTTTTCTACTTCTCTGGTTGGCATTTAAAAACCTCAAACTATGCTATGAACTGCAATGTAAAAGCTCTTTCCTACAAAATGTAAAATGCCAAAGTGATATTTACAGAACTCTAAATATCTTCCTCGTTGAATTTGGAGCTGTCATATGTTAGGGCAAGAAGTCACCCCTTAGTAGCGCCGAGGGAAATCAGAACAAAGTCAAATAAGTAAATTTTCCATCGCAGTTCACCCTCGCCACTGTCCGCAAATGCCTCTGCTGTGAAAAGTCAAATAAGAAACAAGTATGTCGTGGCAAGACCTAACGAGTTATTTTTTCTTTAATACATAGAAACTAGGCCTTGAGAGGAAAATTTGCCAGAATTTTGTCAACACACAATTTAAAACAGGAATGGCTATTAGACTTGTCTTGGCATCCTTATCTGTAAAATGCAAATAATGCCATTATATGCAGTATTGACAAGACACTGTGCCTTCTCCATAGAAGTCCTCATTAAATATTAGTTCTCTTCTCCATTGCAGATTAGTAAAGGAGCTAAGACGTGTCTGCACGAAACAAATTAGGCAGACTGTACAACATTCTGTGAAACAAGTTTAAATTCACATTAGAAAGGCAATAATAATATCAAACATATTTGAGTGGTTCTAAGTAATAGAAAAAAGGGACGTGGCAGAATTAGAAACCTATGGGACACATCTGAAAGAGAACAAGATATGTTTAAGAAATAGAAGTAGTAGTTTGCCAGCAGAGTAAGCTACTTTTAAAAAAAGCTCGTAGGAAATAAATCTGGAAAGGGGGTTTGTACTAAGTTATAGTCGATGTTGACAGTTTGGAAGAGCCCTCCAAAAATATTGACCTAAAGCTGGTAAGTAATAGGACACTCTAATTTTAGTGGGTTGCTTTTTTTGTTTTATTTTTGTCTGAATGACTATGGAAGGCCTTAGGAAAAATGCATCTGGAGGTTGAGTATAGACTGAATTAGAATACAAATAGCTATTGGAGGGAGATCAGTGGGGAACTGCTGAGAACAGCCCAGGTGATGGTGGTATGCACCAGGGTGGATGCAGAAAAATTAGAAAATGGCAGAAAAATGGGACAGACCAATCAGTGGTAGCTATAAGAGAGGACTCACAACCGGCCACTTGTTAATCTCAAAAAAGAACAAGCTGGGTATGGTGGCTCATGCCTGTAATCCTAGCACTCTGGGAGGCTGGGACAGGAGGACCCCTTGGGGCCAGGAGTTCAGGACCAGCCTGGGCAACAGAGTGAGACCCTATCTCTACAAAAAAATTTAAAAGTTAGCCGGGCGTGGTGGCACAATCCTGCAGTCCCAGCTACTCACGGGGCTGAGGCTGGAAGATTGATTGAGCCCAGTAATTTGAGGTTGCAGTGAGCTATGATGACACCCTGCACTCTAGCCTGGGTGACAGAGCAAGACCTTGTCTCAAAAAAAAAAAATAAATAAATAAAAGACATCTCTTAGATATCAAACTCAAGTAACTAAGAAAATAGCAATATCCTAGTCAGAAGAAGGAACAGTTTTGTTAGGAAAAGTGATGAGTTTAGGTTCTCACATAGTGAGTTTGAAGTGTGAAGACATCATGGTGGTCATATTCAGTAGCTGGCTAAAAAAAAGAATCTGAAATACAGGAGGACCCTCAAGGTTGGAGATACAAATTCAAGAGTCAATAAAGGTGAAAGGTAAAGACACAATTGTAGATGAGTTCAAAAGATAACAGAGAAAGAGGACTAAAGGCAGAGATTTTAGGAAATGCCTACAGTTAGCAGGAGGAAGAAAAGCTATTTGAAGAGATAAAATTAACGAGCTTATGGAAAGGAGGGAAATCAGGATATCACGTTTTCTGTGATACTGTATTGCATAGCCCTTAAGAAATTAGACAGACGAAGGCTTCGACGTTGTCTCTGCTTCTTTATGTGAATAAGGGCGATCTTAATGGTACCATTCCCCATAAATTTGTGTGAGATGAAATCCAATAATGCCAGGTAAACATTTAATAATAGCATGCTTAGTGCAGAGTCACTATTCAATAAATTTTAATAATAAAATAATAATAAAAGAGTAAAATTTTTCCAAAATAATAAAAATGCGAAACGGATGAGTTATATCGTTATAGTCCCCATTTTACAGATCTGAAAAAGAAGCCAGAAATGTTAAGAACCTTGCTCCAAGAGCCCACAAAAGATGACTCCAGGCTCTGTCTGACTTTAGAATATTTTCTTACCTCGTAATAATTAATCATTAGCGATGCAATTTGTACTCATATTCCAATAGTTAAGATCTATTTAAGAGTGTATATTCCTGGTTGCTTTCTGAAATTATTGTTTCTGCTACACAAACATGGTTCTGCTCAGAAATCTGAAAACAGTAGCTTAAAATAGCATTTATTGTCAAACATTAGTGCGGGTATTATTAATTAATTTATTATTATTAATGCACATACTTGGTCTCTTGTACCCGCACATTTTGCCTGTACAGTGTTGCCTAGACAGCTTAAATGTGTTTCATTGTAGTGCTCCAGGGTTTACAAGAAAAGTGCTAGAAATTGTGTTGGTTTGTTTGTGAAACATTTATATTCAGGACTTCCATTCTGAGATTAAATTGGGAAATGAATGAACTAAACTAATACCATTAGCTCTCCCTTGTTTCGACACCTGCTTTGCTGGGATTTAAAAATATTCTCAACAAAAGCAAGTATATCAACCACACAAAAGAATAAACCCTTTTTATTATGCTAACTATTAACCCCTTAAGCCAACATAGGGCAGAATAGAAAACTGAAGATAAACATATGTAAACCAACACATCATATGTATACACCTATAGACTGATTACATTTCTACGATTTTTTTTTTTTTTTTTTTGAGACAGAGTCTCACTCTGTTGCCCAGGCTAGAGTGAGTGCCATGGCGTCATCCTAGCTCACAGCAACCTCAAACTCCTGGGCTCAAGCGATCCTCCTGCCTCAGCCTCCCAAGTAGCTGGGACTACAGGTGTGTGTCACCACACGCAGCTAATGTTTTTTTGCATTTTTTAGTAGTTCCAGGCTAATTTTTCTA